>JAIUZE010046067.1:0-121332 GCA_022085475.1 Heliosperma pusillum | reverse complement strand
AGACCTGCTTAATTGGAGTAACTACACAATGGAGAAGAGGCTTAATTGCAGATTTGCGGAAATTTTGACACAATTGACTGAGTGAAAGGGGTTTTGTGGGAAGAAGAAAATATTTCAGAGAGAAATTAGTGAGAGAAGTAAGGTTTAATGGGTAAAGTAGATCTGTTATAAGGGACGGGTATATCTGTCAGTATTCACAAAATATCACCGGAATCCCCATTTTTATGCAACTTTCAGTGAGAAGTAGATACGCCTGTAATTTTCAAAACGAAGTTTATAAAAGCCTGTAATCAACAAATTTTCCATAATCTTATGAATGTTAGATGATAATTATGAAGCATTATAATAGAAGAACGGTCTAAGACACCTCAAGATGTCCAAAAGGCATCTAATATGTAAACAAAGATCAATTGTTGCCTTTGTAGCTTATTGATTGATTACTAGAGTATTTGGGTTGGAAAAACAAACCCGTGAATTTCACAGATAACAAAATTAGTTGATGTTAAAAGAGTAGCTTGAGTGGTATTAGATTTCGATTTAGCAACCTCCTAAGCCTCCAACATGTTAGTTTTGAGAAATAGTAGCACATTAACGTTGTCGCCCCTTTTAATTTCGAAGTTTAACCATCACTTCATTCAACTCCTTTATATCCATAATGATAACTAAGCAACTCTTTGAATGTCAACTCTTTGAGTGCTTTTTTATTTTCCTATCTCATATTGACATCATTTAAATATTTTAAAGCTATTTTTTTTATTTCTGAATTCGTATTGGCATCATTTAAAATTTTTGAATGTTATTTTTAATGTACGTGATTTAAATTCCAAATTATCATGGATAGAACTGGATTTAAAAGAAATATTTATATACAAAATGGCCAACGAATATCCTAAAGTAACCCGTGATTTTCACGGGTAGCAAAACTAGTTTAGTAAATTAATTAGCGAAAATTTTAGGATGTTACAAGGAATGAGAAGTACATAAGGCAGTGAAAAGTAAAAGTAAAGAGACAAACAATGATATTTATTTTAAATTAGTTTGGCCTACACTCTACAACTCTACAAGCTTAGGTTTAATTAATGTCAACTTATTGATTGTTTAGAAATTTACTCAAACCATTAAACTCCTTACAACAAAATAACTCGCCAACATACGCATAATTTTTTAGGTGTCAAAATTAAAATCTAAATGAGCTTATATGTTGTTTTTGAGTTTTATTATATATACGAAGTAATACTTTGGTTTTAAAATTTATATAAAGGTGCTCATATTTTTTTCAATAAAGTTCGTAAAATGTATATATAAGCTCAACTTATTTGATATAAAGCTTCAAAACTATATTACCAATTGTATACAACTGGTTGTATAATCTACTGGGCATGTGGTAAATGACCCCCTTAACTTTACTTAATAGTGAAATTAACCGCCTTAAGTTTGTTTTGTTGTAATTCACCCCCTTAACTTTGCATTTAAGTGAAATCAAAACCCAATTTTTTGGTTAGGTTAAAATCTCGCCGGAAAATCAATATACCACCAATATCTCATCAATAATTCACTGTCAATACAAATTTCTCACCGGAGAAATAATTCAACTTCAGTACATTTCCTGAACCAGAAGACCATAACACACACTAAACACATTCTATATTTGTACATAATACTATTTGCATTATACATGCATGATATATTAAATAGTTTAAGGGCATGGTAATTACTATGTACATTCCCATATTAATCATCTTATTTCTTGAAAATATGGAAATAAGATTTTTGTCTCACTTTCTTGTTCTATCTTGTGCCTAACTACATTGCTTAATGTTTGCTTCCACATCATCCTCTTATGATATTTATCAAACTTTTTTCAAGATTAAACGCTTATATGTTAAATAAGACAAAGTATGGAATATGGAATATGGAACGGAGGATCGGATCCATATACTATAAAATATATGGAGGACATTATGAAAAGTCATAAGATTACTCCGTTTAAGAAAATGTGGGTAATATAAATCAAAATACAATAACAAAGCTATAAATCAAAGCAAAAAGATAAAACTAGAGTTAAATAATGCGTAATTCACAAGTCGAATAATCAATTAATCTAATATCAATCAATCAATTAAATATATATAATTCAGAATCCAAGGGACAGTAAAATGACATAAATTTATACATTTCATTATATTATATACTTTTTGATGTATAAAAGTTGATAATAGTATTGGAAAAGTAATTAATTTAAAAATACAATTAAAATTTTAGAGTAGAACAGGAAAGTATGAATATTATGAAAAAAAATTACATGTCTTTCCTCAATTAAAAATTATGACATCATCTCATTCCAACATAATCTATGTTATTATAATTGTAGTAGCTGCGGGTAGTGAAAATAATGGATACAATGCCAATGTAATCAAATATTTAATATTTATTTAATTATTAAATACAAATATATTAGTTTAATACAATTATTAAAAGTAACAATAACATAAGTAGGTGTAGTGAAAGTATTAGTAGCAATAACCAATTCAAGTGGTAAATTTATATTATTACGAGAGTAGTCAAAATAACAATAACATTAATATATGTCATATAAAAATATATTATAAATAATAAATGTATAAAGATTCCTAATAATTTCTTCCCACTACTCCAAACTCTTCGAGATAAGGACTGGTTTATATACGATAGTTTAATAGAAAAAACTGACAGGTTACGTAGTTATAAATTTGCATACTTAAATAGTTAAATACAATATGTACCCCAAAAAAATAGTTAAATACAATTATAATGTTAGCTGAGTTCTCTTGACTAAGTCTAATAAGGGAACAAACGAGCAATAATAACTTACTTAATCAGCATGAAATCAGGAATATGATTGATCGGTCGATACTTCAATAATGGTCAATGATATAGAAGTTAGAAATAGATATATTCATTCCAACTAACATTATTTAAATATTTATTTTACAATTCCTATTTCTAGCATAGATAATACTCGTATCCTAATAAGTACGTAGAATTTATGATCCATCTATTGAACTACCATTATTGATGGACATGATTATACACAAATTCTTATTAAAGACGGATATTATTCATTATTAGCTGAAAAGTGAAAATGTATACTGTCATTTTAAAGTGGGGAGGGCAAATGGTGTCTCCCACTTGCCCTCCCATTTATATAGTATGAGATGGGCACATGGCAGTATACGTCTTTAACTTGTGACGGATAGTGCCCGTCTTCAAGGGTATATCATATACATTAATGTGAAGTTTGATTCCCTGCGCAAATAATTAATAACTAGAACATGAGCACCATAACAAGTCCATAACCATTTATGAAAATAGTCAAACCAAACTCATATATGACAGCAATCCATAAATGATAATTTAATTCCCCCCTCCTTATATGTAATGTAATAATGTAAAGATGGGAAAAAAAGATTGAAAAATCTAATAAAAAACAGTGCAAGTTTTTTATCATTCATTTGCATAATCGTTTTGACAAAATAGCTCACTTAACTGAAATGTTGTCTTTGGTATAAAAAGGATTAATCGACCATTTTATTTATTTTATTACGGAGTCCTTTATAAGCGGAAACAAATCAAAGTGTTATCTTTGGAGTCATTGTCCTAGTACATCCAAGCTCTCAAACCTCTTAAATTGATAAATATTAAAGTTTAGTTAATACATATTTGTGTTAGGTATGTAGTCCGTATAATAGTCACCGACTACCGTCAAACCCGTTGCCAAAAAAAAAAAAAAAAAAAGACTACCGTCAACCAAATTGTCTATAACTAAAGGTTATACTTGACGTCGTCAATCAAAGGTGATCATGGCCTAGGCTAAAACTCAAATAACAATCGACTCAGCCGGCTGGGTCAAATAGGCTTTTCGGGCTCTTGGACTCTTGGTATGATTTATCGAATAAGATAAATATGTAAGTATTGTAGTACGTTGAATAAATGCAATTTATTATACAATTGGTAAAACAAAAATATGAAGAACCACATATGTATTATTTTAGAATGCTTTAGGTACTCATGGATTTAATCTATATTAAGATTATATCCATTTTAAGAAGACGCCGACTTTAAGTTTTAATGAATATACTTGAATTTTTACAAAATTCTTTATTATTTTATTACTAATTAACTACGGAGTTTTTATAAAAAAAATCCCCTCTTTATTAAATATTGGTTGGAGCGATATAAAATTTTGGCCCAAACCCGACTCAAAATTACTTAGGCCCTTTTGGACCGATCCAAATTCTGTATTGGGCAAGGCCCAAGCCCTACAAAAAAATGGCTTGGGTTGGGTTGGTCCAATGGGATTGCGCCATTTGTTAATCTAACAATTAGGATTAATAATAACTCATATTAAACATATAATATGAATAAGTCATTTATACAAAAAGATGAGTATGGTTTTATCAAGAAAAATCTTTATATCATATAGTAATCTATATATATTAGGCTGAGTTGAAGTGTTCTCTAATAGCTCAATAGCTGATATTATAGCTATTCACGGGTTGTCCCGTCCATTAGGTCTGTCCAGTTTTTTTAGCGGGATTGGACAAGTATTTTGTTACCCAAGAAATTAAGAGGGCGGGCAAACCTAGTCTGTCAAATCATACCCATTTACTGATTAAATCCTTTACTTTTTACTCTTAAAACTGATTTCTTAAGTACATATGTATCAATTTTAAAGGATGTGCAACACTAAAATAATAATATGTTCGTGCTTCTAGTAATCGATACTCCGTACTCCGTAGTATAAGAGCTTTGTACAATTACACAACATTTTCCTATCAATTATGGGTTTATTCTTTATACCTCAAAACCTCACAAATACTCCGTATAAGATAAAGCTAGCAATAAAATAGTAAATCTCGTAACAACTCTAATGAACATTTTTTTTAACATGATTATTAGTATAACAAAAAGCTACAATACTATTAGAATATTAGATATATGATTTGTATATATATTAGTTAAGTGTATATCTTTGTTTATATGGTTGCCTTAGTTAGCTTGATTCATGCCTTGCATATAGGATACTATTGTTGTAATTGTAACTATATAAGCATGTTAATAATAGACTCCCAGATCAGGGATTATTCCATCTTATATGGTATCAGAAGATCTCGGTCCTCCTGTCTTCCTCAATTTTTGCCCACGGCAAATTCACTATCGTCGTTCCTAGCCTCACGCTACGATGGCCGGCGATGAGGAAAAACGCGCCCCTCCTGCTCCAAAACCCCATCTCCATCCCGTGTACACCGTTACCAATATTCAGAATAAGGTTCGGGTACTCGACGGGATTAAGGTTTCCTATGCTTCATGGGTAAATCTGTTCACCCTTCATGCTCGTGGCTATAAGGTTCTTCATCATATTGACGACACACCTTCTCCCGCTAAGACCGATCCGTTGTATGAAGCGTGGTATGAAATCGATGCTCACGTCCTACAATGGATCTATGGTACTATGTCTGACGACTTATTGCCTCGTATCCTTGAACCCGATTCAACTGCACAAGAGGCATGGGATCGCGTGAAAGGTATTTTTCTTAACAACAAAGGAGCCCGTGCCGCCAGTCTCGAGCATGAGTTCAACAATCTCAAACTCGCAAATCAGCCGTCCTTTGATGCCTACTGTCAACGATTACGAGAGTTGTCGGGGTCATTGAAGGACGTCGGTGCTGCTGTTACTGAACAACGTTTGGTGCTTCAATTTGTCCGTGGCCTGCCTAAGGAGTACGACACCGTCGCGGCATACATCAACCAAACCCTACCCAGTTATGAGACAGCCCGTAGCATGGTCGAGTTGGAGATCAGTCGCCAATCTAGCCGCGAAGAACCCACGGCCTTGATTGCTCCGTCTTCCCCTCAGCCTGAACCACCGACTTGGGATGCTGAAAACCCAAAGTCCTCTCAGCCTCGTTCAAACAGCCGCCACAATGGAGGCAAACGTGGCCACGATAAGGGAGGAGGAAGTCGCCATCAGTCGAAACAGACGCCACAACCCTCTGTTCCGACTCCTATGTGGGGCTCTATGCCACAGTGGCCCCCACAGTGGACACCACCGCCGTGTCCCTATCCTTCATATCCTGGTTGGCCATCTCCATGGCCTCAGTGGCCCACGGGCCAGACTCCTAAAGGTTCCAACCGAACCAAAAACCGTCCTCCACACCAGGGGCATGGTCAAGCGCATATGACCACTAATGATACTCAGATGACAGAGCTTGGACAGGCGTTTAATGCTTTCAGTCTTCAGCCATTTGGAGGAGGTCCATTCTACATGGACACAGGCGCTTCATCGCACGTTAGCGCCGACGCGGGTATGTTTCGTTCCCCTCTTGATTCTAGTACGATTAAAAATATATATGTTGGGAATGGTGCCTGTATTCCAGTTCATGGTTCTGGCCACTCTACCCTCGACACACCCAACCGTTCCCTCCACCTCCATAAAGTCCTATATACGCCTAAAATAATCAAAAACCTCATATCCGTTCGTCAACTTACTAAAGATAATAACGTTTCTGTCGAATTTGATCCATGTGGTTTCTCTGTGAAGGACTTAGCGAATGGGAATCTGATACTGAGGAGTGATAGTGATGGCGATCTGTATCCAGTGTCAGCCGCGTCCCCCACCTCCACAATCAAGCCCACGTCCAGCCCCACTATGCTTGCATTTTCTTCTAATATTTGGCATTCTCGTTTAGGACATCCGGGTCCTTCTATTTTAAGTTTTCTTAAGTCTAATGCTCGTATTGACTGTAGTAGCAAACACGATTCTCAGTTTTGTCATTCTTGTCAAATAAGCAAGCATAAACGTTTACCTTTTGTTGATTCTTTGTCCCATACATATGCACCATTTGATATCATTCATAGCGATCTGTGGACATCCCCAATTACTAGTAAAGCCGGATATAAATATTACCTCATTTTAATTGATAATTTCACCCAATTTGTGTGGGTTTATCCGTTAAAATATAAATCCGAAACTTTCACTAAATTCCTTAACTTTCAAAAATATGTCACCACTCAATTCAAATGCAATATCAAAGCCTTTCAATGTGACTTAGGACGTGAGTTCGACAACAATGAATTTCGAAAATTTGCCGACCTACACGGTCTCATTTTTCGCTTCTCATGTCCCCAAACCTCTCCTCAAAACGGTAAGGCCGAGCGTATGATTCGTCGCATAAATGAAATCGTCTTAGCTCTCCTTCACCACGCATCTATCCCTCTTGTTCATTGGGTCGATGCCCTTCACACAGCCGTCCACCTACACAACATTCTTCCCACAAAAATTCTGCAATCCCGCTCACCAACTTCCGCACTCTACCACATCAATCCCTCATACTCCCACCTTCGCGTCTTTGGATGTGCCTGTTACCCAAACCTATCAGCTAAACGACCCCACAAACTTGCACCTCGTTCCATTCGATGTGTTTTTCTAGGCTACCCACCTGAATTTCGTGGATACAAGTGTCTCGATCCGTCTAGTGGAAAATTGATCATATCCCGTCACGTTACCTTTGATGAGTCAGTGTTTCCCTTCGCTAAATCCGATCCGACTCCACATGTGACTCCTCCCACTGTCGACACCTCCAACACCACCCTACCCCCTGACCTCCTTGATGCCTTCCTATCACCATCCCCTTCCCACCCAACCGTACCACCAACAACCCAACCACCCAGTCCTCGCACCCCTGCCTCACCCTCAACCCCTACCTCCCTACACCAATCCCCTGCCTCGCCACAACAACACCCACCTCATACACCTATCACACCCGCCCCTCCATCACCTTCGACCCCTGCCTCGACTCCACGGTCCCAAACCACTTCATACTCCCACATTCACCAGCCCTCCACAGAACCCCCACCCACATTCCGTGATCATGGGATGACAACCCGTGCTATGAATGGAATTTTTAAGCCCCGTGTTCTCGCTGCCACCACCTCCCCCATATCTCCACTTCCCAAAAGCCCACACCTCGCCCTCCAGGACCCGAATTGGAATGCCGCCATGAACGACGAATATCGTGCTTTAATCTCTAATACTACATGGGAACTCGTACCCCGTCCTGCTAATGCCTCGGTCATACGATGTATGTGGCTTTACCGTCACAAGTTTAAATCTGATGGCTCGTTACAGCGTTACAAAGCTCGCCTTGTGGTGAATGGTAAATGTCAACAGGTGGGTATTGATTGCGATGAGACGTTTAGCCCGGTTGTCAAACCAGCTACTATTCGAACTGTCCTTACTCTTGCCGTCTCTCGCTCTTGGCCCATCCATCAATTGGATGTCAAGAATGCGTTTTTACATGGGGACCTTCATGAAACCGTTTACATGCATCAACCCCCTGGTTTTGTAGACCCTTCGGCCCCTAAACACGACGTGTGTCGCCTTCGTAAGTCGCTTTATGGTCTAAAGCAAGCTCCTCGGGCTTGGTATCAACGATTCGCGACGTTCATTTTGTCCAAGGGTTTCCGTGGCAGCCTATGTGACCCGTCACTGTTTATTTTTCATCATGGTTCCGACATGGCTTATTTACTTCTGTATGTTGATGATATTATTTTAACCGCCTCGAGTACTGCTTTGCTTCGCCAAATTATTGCTACTCTCTCACAGGAATTCGCCATGTCTGATCTTGGTAGGCTTCACCATTTTCTTGGGATACAAGTAAACCGTAACTCCAAGGGTTTATTTCTGAATCAAACCCAATATGCTCGTGATGTTCTTGCTCGTGCTTCTATGAGCTCTTGTAATCCCGTCTCTACACCTGTTGATCCCGGGTCCAAGCTAAGTGCTACAGCCGGTCCCCTTTTGGCAGATTCTACGATGTATCGAAGCTTGGCTGGTGCACTCCAATATCTCACCTTCACACGGCCTGATATTTCATATGCGGTGCAACAGGTTTGTTTATTCATGCACGCCCCACGTGAGCCACATTTTCAATTTTTGAAACGGATTCTCCGTTATATTAAGGGCACTTTGGAGTTTGGTCTGACCATCACGAAATCCGCGGTTCAAACAATGACTGCTTATACGGATGCGGATTGGGCCGGGTGTCCGGACTCACGGCGTTCTACTTCCGGGTATTGTGTTTTTCTCGGTGACAATTTGGTGTCTTGGTCATCCAAACGTCAGGTTGTCGTGTCTCGTTCTAGCTCGGAAGCTGAATATCGGGGTGTCGCGAATGCGGTTGCCGAGACAAGTTGGCTGCGAAATTTACTCTTTGAGCTTCGGGTTCCACTTCCTACGGCCACACTTGTCTATTGTGACAATATTTCTGCTGTTTATCTTTCCGGCAATCCAGTTCAGCACCAGCGAACTAAGCACATAGAGATTGATATTCACTTTGTTCGCGAACATGTCCGTCTTGGTAAGGTCAAAGTACTTCACATTCCCGCAGAATTTCAGTATGCCGACATCTTTACAAAAGGCCTTCCCAAGTTCTTGTTCACACGGTTTCGCAACAGCCTTAGCGTCCGCTCTCCTACCGCTACGACTGTGGGGGCGTATTAGAATATTAGATATATGATTTGTATATATATTAGTTAAGTGTATATCTTTGTTTATATGGTTGCCTTAGTTAGCTTGATTCATGCCTTGCATATAGGATACTATTGTTGTAATTGTAACTATATAAGCATGTTAATAATAGACTCCCAGATCAGGGATTATTCCATCTTATAAATACGATTATCATTATATACTACGTGCTCCATATTAAATTAACGATATATATTATTTATACATATATATGTTGATATCTATATAATAATAAATCTAATTAAAGCAACTAAATATACTCGTAATAATCAAGCACAGTGAATACCAAAAGAAGCAGAAGTAAATCTTTCAGACATGGTCTTCCTAACCAAATTTGACCCAATTTCCGGCGAATTATTAACCTCAGGAGCTTCAGGTATTGTAGTAAGTCCATTTACCACATCAGACTTATCATACACTATAAAATATTTACCGCCACCTTCTACTTTTTTACCGCCTTTTTCTTCATAAGAAACGGGTGAGTCAAAGAACCATGGATCCGGACTAGAATTACCCGAATTACCCGTCTTCTTATCGGGCTTTGGAACCCGGAAAACCGACCGTAACAGCTTCTGGAATGATCTAGAGAGCTTCGATGACGAGGGTTTCTTCAAGGGCTGTACCGGGTTTGGCGGGGGTGCACGACGGTCTTCTGATGGAAGACGTGGCATGGATAGGGTTCGAGTCGAGTTTATTATGGCCGAGTCAAGTTGTTTACGAAATGAGTCGCGTTCGAATGAGTCGTAGAGCGTGCTCCCACAATCCCATATTACTTTGTTACTGATATTATTACTATCGTTATTACTAGGTTGAATGCTCGTGCGATTATTTTTTGTGCTGTTGTCATTGGTATTGGTGTTTATGGTGAGATTATTGGTTGGTTTTTGTGAAATTTGAGGTTTTTGTTGAGAAGATTGAGGTTTGTTCATGGATTTGTTACTATTACTAGGTTGAATGTCCGTGCGATTATTTTTTGCCTTGTTGTCATTGGTAGTGGTGTTTATGGTGAGATTATTGATTGGTTTTTGTGAAATTTGAGGTTTTTGTTGAGAAGGTTGAGATTTTTTCATGGATTTGTTATTATTATTACTAGGTTCTTGAATGTTAGTATGATTATTTTTCGTGTTATCATCATTGGTAGTGGTATTAGGAGTGAAATTATTGGTTGATTTTTGTGGAATTTGATGTTTTGGTTGAGAAGGTTGAGATTTGTTCATGGTTTTTGCTTTTTTGGGAAAAAGAGGAGAAGAGAAAGTGGAGGAGTGATTTGGTTGAAATGGTGGGTGAAGTAAAAGGAGGAGGAGATATATAGGTGTTAGTTAAGCACGAAAGGAGGGAGCGCATGAGGGCTAATTAGTTAATTAATTGTATTACTTTATTTATGTAATGAGGCAATGATCGGGTAATTATAACGTGTTGACTATCAAGTAGTATCAACTTTCATTTTAATTAAGTTATAGATTATAGATATATAGACCTGGACACAAGTGTGGGCTTGATCGGTCCACACTGGTCGGCCGGTCAACTGGTTCAAGATCTTGATGGCTCGGTGTGCAGACCCGCCCAACCTGTTCCCCAAAACGGGCCGGTCACGGGCTCACTTTTACCAGCCTACACTGCCAGCACGCATTGCTCCAGCTCCTCGCTTTTTGCCCAACCTTGGTTCAGGCCTCAGGGTCACCAATCCCCCAACCGCTCCCAGACCACCGCTCGGGCTTCCCAGCCACCAACCCATATCAGGCCACTGTCGTGCACTAAATTTATCTTATTCTTCTCTACTCTTGTTCGAGTCTTGTACAGTAAGCACAAATTGGAATTCTATATGTTCGGGCTTTGGCTATTGTCATTATAATATACTACTCCCTCCGTTTTTGTATATATACATTTTTGTTTCTCGAGGTGACCATTCAACTTTAATTTTTACAAAAATAAATATTAAAACAATATAAATATTCTTTTTTTTTTATTTCTTATGAATACAGATTTTATATGAGTATTTGAAGATATATTGAATAGAGAATGAAGATACGAACCCCTCGCTCCGTCCCGGTTAATTGTTGTCTTATTCCTTTTAACGGTGTCTCAGTCAGTTGTTGCATTCTAAATTAGGAAGATTTTCTACGAGTAATTTGAACCCTCGATGTAACTATTGTCCACTTGTCATCCACTAAGTATAACCACAAATAATCCTCGACTATTTTCTTGGTTTTTGTTACAAAATGAAAGGATAACAATTACCGGGACGAAGAGTATAAAAAAACAAAGAGAGCACATTATATTAATACTAAGGGATTATACTGTGCATTAATTAAGATCAACTGGCCCACTAAAAATCTTGGTTAGAGATGTGAAGACGTATTTTAATAATTTTATAATTGTGGAGTATTAGAACTCTCATATAAATGATTGATGGAGTATTAGAACTCTCATAAATGATTGATGGAGTATATATGGAGTATTTAGATTTCTTTTTATAAGTACTTTTGTAAATGAAAAACTAAAAGGTAGGCTAAATACCATGTTTTATGGAGTATAAAAGTACTTTTAAAAAGTAAAAAAAAGGTATTTAGCCTACCTTTTAGTTTTGTTTTCACAAGATTCCATCAAATAGTTGCTTCTCTCCTACTTCTATTTTTTGTTTTGTTTTCACAAGATTCCATCAAATATTAAAATAATAAAAATAGTTTTTCTAAAACTTTGGCCAAACATTCATAACTTTTTTGAATAGTAGCTTATAAAAAAACTCTTTTTGAATAGTAAAAACTCTTTTAGACAAGCAAGGCCAAACAGAAGTTAAGACATAGGTATTGTAGATAATAGGTCACAACTCACAAGTTCGATCCCCCCTCCCCTCTAAAAAACGATGTATGCAACCAATGAAAATGAAATATGATAGGCCGATAGTGATGGTTCCTAATATCACATCTGCTTCCTAATAAAGTGCATTTAGCCATTTATTTCCTATATAAGATTATAAGAATAATACGGTCTTACAAGATAACACGGTCCTTTTTATATAAAAAAAATCATTTTCCTAAACTATCAATATACAAGAGTACTTTTTTTTACAAATAAACCGTCTTAAAATGTAAAACTGTCTTTCACAATCATCACTGTAGAACAGTATACCATCACTGTTATCATATTTAGACGATGAACCTTAATTGCGCAGTATATACTCTGATAATTATTGTGTTTCTTTCAGTCGTGATGATTTAACTTTAATTAGTTGTCAACTATGAACTATTCATAGTAAAGAGCCGCATATATACTACTTCCTCTGTTCCAATAGGTTGTATACGTATTCCGTTTTGGGCCGTTTCATTTAGTTGTATACGTTTCCATTTTGGGTCATATTATTACTCCTAAATGACTACCTTACCCTTATACTTCTATAATAACTACCGAGCAAAACCCAAACCCTACCCTTCATTTACTCCCTTCAATTCCCTTCACCCTCAAAATCCCTTTCACCGTCTCTCTCTCCTCTCTTACCCCCTCCTATTCTTCCTTGGATACTCAGCCATCATCTTCCCCCCAACAACCTCATTCAAAGTCGTCGATCATTTACTCCCTTCATTCATCCGTCCCTTCAAAAAACTTACTCCTTCCCAACCCCCACATTTAATCGACCCTCCCAACTACCGCATTCAATTGATTCACACCAACAAACACGAGACTTAACCCACTATATATATACAGTCTCGTGTTTGGGGATTTCTTCATCAATCAAACCCTAATATTCAACTCTGGGTATTTCTTCATCAATCAAACCCTAAATTTATTCAACTTAAGGTAAGTTATGGCGAATCGAGATACTGCATGTGTGGGGAAATTAGATGTGGGGGTTTGTCAGAAGGAGGATGTTGTGGTGGAGGGTGAGGCGGCAGATTTGAAGGTGGTTGATGTTAAGGAGGGTGAGGCTGAGTTTGAGGTTGAGAATCGGAGTGAGGGGGAGGCTGTTTTGGAGAAGGTTGAGGAAGAGCTTGATGTTAATCAACTCGACCCGGATGAGGTGTTTCGATCTGATGATGATGATCGGTGTACTTTTTCCGAGATAGTAAGAAGGGAGATGATTGATTACAACAAAGTTGGTTATCGAGGTTGGAAAGATGCCTATCTTAATGAAGATGTATGGTGACTATGTAACAACCCGGATTTTCAAAACAAAAGAAATACCTTAATAATTAAATAATCCATCAGAGTACAAGGATGAATAGGGTCAAGGTGGCGGAAACACCTGACCAATCCGGATCGATACTCAAATCCAAAACTGAACTAATACATTATTAATAATTCTTAACTTAAATAAATTCCTAAATAAATTATTCTTCTTGCCACAAGTCTCTCCAGCCCAACATCCAGACAAGCAGCAACCAAATCAACCTGAGAATGGGGGGTCGACAATCAGTCGGGAGTAACTAGGTGCTCTCCCAGTCATGTTTACAACAGGCTAAGCATAACAACAATCCATAATAGAATAAGTTAATCAATTGTAACATGAGAAATACTACAAACAATCAATTGCAGTAACCAAGACAAACTTTGAACTCTGACAAAAAAAGACATGACGACTCAACTCTAGATGAGCACAACATACCAAACAGGTGTAATACGACCCACACACAAACCGAAGGCACAAAGCTAGCAATAAGCATAGCGAATAGAGCGAACGCCCGTTAGAGCGTTGACGCACTGCCTCTAACTCCTAGAGCGTATAACGCACTGCCTCTAGGTGATGGAGCGTATAACGCACTGCCTCCATCGGGTGTGGAGCGTATAACGCACTGCCTCCACGGTACTATGTATGGCGTATAACCACTGCCCATATGTCTAAGACCTGGCCAGACCCTCTATGCATTAACTGTACATCGAACGACACTCGGGGACCAGAGCGTATAACGAACTGCCTCTGATACCCCCCCGAACATAGACCATAAACCCAATCCCCGAAGGGTAGCGTTAGTTCATTCCGATAGTATATAACTGATAATACTATCGTCATCTATTCAACCAGCAACAAACAAATGCACAGTATAACTGACTGCACAAACCAATACGTGAACAACGTCACGACTCAACTCAGGAACAGTACTACTGACTGCCCAACAACGCGTGAACAACGTCACGACTCAACCAATGAACAGTATAACCGACTGTCCCCTAATAAAGAGATAAGAATAACCAATAATATAAGCAAACATAGTGTTATGGTCCAACTAACCATAACACCACAAATAAACAAACACAGATGACTAAGGTTATAGTATCTTGACCTATAACATTACACCTCAAAGGTCATGTTATAATTCGAGTTACCATAACACCAAACACAAAAGCATATAACATCCAATGTTATAATACCACCAACTATAGCCTTCACTTAACCTTAGTGAAGTTATAGTAACATCAGCTATAACCTTCACTCAGCTTTAGTGAAGTTATAGTAACTTCAGCTATAACGTTGGTTAAGCTTGTCAGGTTATAGTATCATCAACCATAACCTTCGCTTAACTCCAGCAGAGTTATAGTGCACCACCTATAACCTTGGTTAAGATTGTCAGGTTATAGTATCATCAACTATAACCCTCACTTAACATCAGCAAAGTTATAGTACCTTCAGCTATAACCTTCACTTAACATTAGTGAAGTTATAGCACTTCAAGCTATAACTTTATATGCGCGAGGTTATAGTATCATCAACTATAACTCTCTTCCGTCACAGGTTAGTCCTCTATAACACATTCACCGAGGGGTCGACTCCACGGTACAAACCGTCATGTCACTACAACGAGTCTTGTTATAGTACACCGCACCAAAATGTCACTTTCAAAGTTATAACTCAAATAGGTATAACTAGGGTAGCTTACATACAAAGTTATAGCAACTTCAGCTATAACCTTAATGATATAAACCAAAACTCTAATTTCTCAACATAAGCAAAACCCTAGGTGATAAATCACCAAACCCTAGCCTCCATCTCAAGAGAGGTCACGACCAACATAAAACCCTAGGCCGTCACCATTGGTGCGCCTAGGCCGTTGCACACGGCACCACAAGAACGCCACTAGGGTTGTATCGCGCAACCCTAGATGACACAAATAATATTATACAAAAGAACATATAATAAATACAATTAAATGCATAGAATATTATACACAACAAATTAAATCATACATACACCATTATATCATGTAAATCATGCTTACTTTCTATAAACATAATTAAAGAAGAAAACCTAGTTACCTTTATTACGCAATAATGACAGCAAAATAATATTCATCTTCATAAAGACGCCATTAATATTGCGCTACAGAAATCTTCCTCCAAAAACGCCCCAAAAGAAAGACATCTTCTTCTTATTCTTCTTATTTACAATCAAATATATAAACCCTAAAGGTAGGTCTAAACTCCATACAATCGAGTCCCTTAAAAATATTATGAATATAATATATTGTAGAGGTAAGAGTTAGGATTGTAAATATATAATTTATATTTGATTTGGATAAAGAAAGTTGCATAACAATGGAGTCAAAGGCAGAAAATAAGAATAGAGGAAGAATGAGAAGCTGACGGCCGAAAAAACGTAGGAAAGATTGAGCAAGTTGCTAGCTTGCTTAGGGTTTATTATTTATATAGGAGATTTTAAGTGGGCTTTTGACCCATTAACTCACAAGATGAAATATCCAATTACAAATCGGATTTAATATAATTAAAACGCTTGGAGAGTTCATACAAGAAAAGTAGCTATTAAATTAAAATAGTAAAATCGTGCACGGACATTTTAACCCATCCAATTTAGGTAAAAACGGAAAATAACAAAATAGAGATCGCAAGCGTTAAATACGCATTAAATAATTAAACTCGCAAAATCATTATTTTAATAAATAAATTTCCGAATAAAATTATTAGAAAACACGGGGTGTTACAGACTATGTCAGATTAAATGGTGAGGGTGATGAGGTGGTGTATGATGGGTCTCTTGACACTGATTCTGCATATAATCGCAGTGAGAACTTATGGGAGGAAGATGAGGTTTCATCTAGTCTTGCTAAGCGCACTAAGATGCTTTAATTTTCTAATTTGTTTTATCTAGTTATTTTGTGTAGTAACTTAATTTGCTAAGCGATGTAAGATGTTGTTAAAACTTATGGGGCGATGACGTAGTATCTTAATTTGTGGAACCTTGGTTTGTAATCCGTCAAACATAGAATTGTTGCTGGTTTTATGTTGTTCTGGTTTTACACACTGTGTTGTCTGTGTATGGTGATTTGCTGTTTTGTGTTTGTGGAAGTATGTACTGTTGCTGCTGATTTTATATGTACATGATGCTGGTACTGCTGCCTTACACTGTGTAATTTTTCTGCTTGATATTGTGATATTGTCGTACTGCTGCTGGTGGACTATTTATGTATAGGTACTGGTTTGTGGAAGTATGTACTGTTGCTGCTGATTTTATATGTACATGAATGCTGGTACTGCTGCCGTACACTGTGTAATTTTTCTGCTTGATGTTGTGATATTGTCGTACTGCTGCTGGTGGACTATTTATGTATACGTACTGGTTTAATATTGCTGCTGGCGGTATAATAATTTTGTGCAGGTACTAATATTTGTGTGCTTGTACTAATACTTGTGTATTGGTTCTAATTTTTGTGTGCTGCTGCTGGTTGTTTACTATCATTGAGACTGGTGTCAACTATTTTTGTTGACACTATTCTAATATTTGTGTGCTGCTGCTTGTACTAATACCAGTATTCTGTTGTTGACCTCTGTTGCCTATTTAAAATAAACTGAACTTCTATGCCCTATGTGATTCTATTGAGACTTTGTAAATGCCAACACTTGTTGAATAGTGATGGAGGCTTTAAGTTGGAGAATGAACATAAACCTACTTAAACTGTCACCCCTATTTGACCTAGTTGGAGGCATTACATCTGTTTCCAGAATTGTCATTTCAATGATGAAAGGCATTAATCATCTTTGCCTGAGAATTGACTTACAAAATGTTTCATCTTACAGTTTTACATAACTTGCTTATATCGCTTGTTTTCCATTTGCATTACAAAAAGCTACATTCCCACAACATATCAATACAAAAACTAATTGATTCACCTTGCATTAAGAAGTTTCTGAGTGTACAAAAAGATTTTGTTCTTCTTCCTTGTTCATTCAAAAACTTACCCACTTACTTCATCATATTCAAAAAACTTACTGTTTGTGTTGCTTGTTCCTCATCATGTGCTATCATAATGAGCATCATCATGCTCATCAATAACCACTGCATCTTGATTGTTACTTGTTGTTTCTTCACCTATAGGCTCTAATGTTGCCTCACTTTCAGTCAATGTGTTCAAAGCTATTTTCATGTGCCCAATGTACATGTTGACTTTCAATTGATCTTTCCATCGTCCTTCCCTTATCATTCTGTTTTTTCCTAGATGTGGGAGTGGGTATGAATTGATTCCCTTTTCTTTCATGATTTCATTCATGCATGCTTGATGTGAAACCCAAACATGTTTTAAACTATCATTACTAACATTTTCAAAGGCACTTAAAACAGAATCCACTAAATGGCAGATTGTTTTTGAAGATTTCTTGTGTTGTAGTGTTTGAATTGACCTAAAAAATCCCAAGCCTAAGATGTTCAAGTCGGGGCTATTGGGGGGTTGTTGTATCATATCTATATCAAATCCATCACTCTTAGCAGCATGTAAAAAATCAGTGTCTGACCCTAGTATGTGGGGTTTAGCATTATCTTGTTGGATAAAGATCCTCCTAGAAGCACCTTCTGGCCATTTGGCCTTAATTGCGGGTATAACCTTTTCGAGTAAGCATTGTTTCACTACTACTTTTGTAATGCTTTCTATAGGTTTTACTTCTAATTCACCCATCTTCCTATTTTTACTTGATCTCATTGTTGGAGCGGTAATTGTGAATGGGAAAATACCAATTTTTCCGTCAAATAAGCAATTCTCCTCTTCATCATATCTAGGTCTCGCTACTGCGGCCATAAACATTATTTTCGAGATAAACCTTTTAGATTGACATGTTCTATGTGGTCGTTTTTCATTGTTCAAGATATAATATCTTGTTGTCAACCTAGTCATGTAAAACCATTTCTCATCAATGTGTACAACATCAAACATAGACTCGAATACTAGATTTCCATTTAATGTGCTTGAACTAATCTTTCTGAAAACCCAATTTAGTCTAGCCATCATGTTACGATGTGTTAATGATGGTCTAATTGAGCTTGTATGTGCTCTAATTTTCCCCTTTTGGATTAATTAGTCTCCAAACAGTGGTGCATGGTAACTCAAGACCGATGGCAAAGTCTCTAATATTCTTTCTATCGTTTAAAGAAATGTTTCTTACCTTTTCCAAGTCTATGATTCTTGTTGACTTTCTACCCGGGTACTTTCTTTCAACATTAATGACAACCCCATCCCTTATTTGTTCTTGTACAGTTTTCAAAATTCTGCTTATTACTAGTCTTGTGACTCCGTATTCTCTACCGACTTCGTTTATTAATCCATGTTTGATTTTCCCACTTTTGTAACTTAATGTCATTCTTTGACATATTTGACTTTTTTCTTTGTTTGTGAGCCTCTTTTGTTTGATGCGAGTTACTGGTGGGATATGCACTTGAGTGACCGATGCGGCTGTTTCGATGGTCGTTGATGCTCTTGGCTGACTTGTTAGAAAAGATCGTTGTCGTTGATGCTCTTGGCTGACTTGTGGTGGAATCTGGCCCCTGCTCCTGCCTCTACTACCGCCCCTGCCCCTGCTACCGCCCCTGCCCCTGCTTGATGTTGCACTTGGTAACTCGTGGTGGTCCTGGTGAATGCCCATGCCCACGCTCATTTCCATGCTTTCGGGTGTTATAGATGAGTTAGGTATTTGTCGTGGTGGTACAAATGGTGTATGGAATGTCATTTTTTTTTGTAATGTTGTAATTTTGAATTTAGTAGCATAAGTGTAAACATGAAATAATTAGTGTTAGTAGTGCATGTATTTATAGTAGGCTAAGAGAAAAAATTTAAACATGAAAAATTGGAGGGAAATACAATTGATAATGAAATTTTCAGTTTAATTGTTTTGAGAATTATTGGAGGGAAAATTTTGGAGCCAAAATAGTTTGTTCTCTAATCTGCCAAAAATTTGAGTTCCTTTTCTTTGTTGGACAAAGTTGACAATTCAACTCTAGTCTAGTACAATGAGGGTATTTAGGTAACTTAACATACTAATATGTTTTTTCTTAATCTTTGTGCATAAAACAAACGTATACAACCTATTGGAACGGAGGAAGTATTGTACATCTCTGTATATTACTATGAGAATCTTCTTCTAAGTTCTAAACCTAATACTTATCCCATAAGAGGAAACATCTTTCCAGCTTAACTTTATTTAGTAAGCTAATTACAATTTAATCTATCTCATTTAATTTTGTCATTTGTTACCTAATTTTTGCATAAGGTAGCATACACAATTACACAAATATGTATATATATAGTGTGTAAAATGGGTATTTACTTTAAAATGTTCATGATGTTTCCGTAAAATATAAATTTTGTGTAAAACGGCCTTAGGTTATTCGCATTTATTGCATTTGTATGCATTTTATTTCTTTTTTATCATAGAAAAGTAATTAGATTTCTCCTCTAAAATGTAATGAATCTATTTTTCTTCATGAGTGGGGACACTTATCAATGTAATCAAATTAAATACTCCGTACATTATTTTAGAAGAAACTAAAATTTAATATCACTATCTCAAATCTATATATTACTCTTCGATCATGTGAGGAAACACCAAGGAGCATATATAAAAGAGGGTTGAAAGTCAAAATGTGATGGTCTATTATTATATGTTGTATTAAATTAAATGGTTACGTTTCTTTAATTTTGGTCAATTCATTAATGGCATCATGGGCTTCTTTCTAATATAATTCATGCGTTGGCCATGAAGTAATCTTTCTCCTGTTGGTCTTGCTTCAGACGGACCATTTTGGCCTGAAGCAATAAGACGAGATTTTTTAACCACTTTACAGTTAGATGTAACCACTATTGAAAACAAGTTGATATAAGCTGTGGTTACATTTTATCAAAAATTGGCAATATAATCCCGTCTTATTTTTCAGACGGAATTACTCCGTCTGAAATAAGAATTTGTGATCTTTCTCTTTAATTTGGATTAGATTGGATCGATGATTCGAAGGGTGGACGAGCAATTTAACGCGGCAATTGAAGGGAAAAAAATTTCATTTTTGATACCTTTTCTTTTGGTCATCAAGTAATATACGCATCTATATAAAGCTAATAAACGACTCGTCTTCTTAGCCCTTCATTCAAAGACCGTGACACTTTCATAATAAACGATTCGCCTTGAGTAACATATTGTTAATGAATCTATAAATCTATAAATAAATATAGAATTCAGTCAATTTACGTGTGATTTTAATTGAGAAGAATGAACATTATCTTATATTACCGTATATGAAAATCTAATACTCCGTATCATTTATAACATGATATTAATAATAAGTTAATAACTAAAATGACGTTGCTCTTCCTCATACTCTTAATCAGTACGTAAACCAACATAACATCGACACATCGTGTAATTGTAACTAATAATAATATTAAGGTATTAAATTGTAAACTAGAGTTATGTTTTTTTCTGTAAGACGAGGGTGATGACTGATGAGAGGAATGGCTGAAAGCTCCTACAGAAAATCAAATGCAGTAGTAGTACTCTGAACCTAGTTTGCATGGCCAGCATGGAGACATAGGTCAGAATGCAATTACATGTATTATACGTCAGTTTGCATTAAATATGTTAAAGGGTTACCCTCAATTTTACACGTTACACATAAAACAACCATGTATTGGTAGAGGGCTGTTGTTGGTGGCACGTTACACTCATACTAAAACTGTAAAACTGTAAAAGTACACCACTAGTAATGTTGGTTAAATCATTTTCACTCGCTAGCACGTCTCACTGAAGACGGATACTACCCTTTTCACAATATACAAGTAGGGAGAGTAAGTGGAAGATAAATAGAGTCCATCACTTATCCTCCAACTTGCATATTTTAAGAGATCCACTATCCGGTTTCCGTTTTTGACGAATAATGTCCGTCTTAAATAATTATTGGTGGTCACTATGCCACCGTATTTAAACACATTCCTTTAAATTCTTGCAAACAAAAGACACAAGCACGTACTTCCTCCGTTCAACTCCACTCTATCACTTTACTTTTTCACGTTTGCCAACGCGTGGTTTACGCGGAAAATATCGTTAGCTACGTATTTGCAAAAATTATAAAAGTTAGCTACGTAAATATCGTAAAGACGAATCAAACAAGATCACACATGAATATATTTTCACTTATTAATTGAGAGAAAAGTGCAATTAGAAACTTATACATGAATAATGTACAAAATTGAATATAGCAAAGTGGAGTTGAAGGGAGGTAATATATGTTAGTCAGTTAGTGTTACGAGATAATATATCAAGATCAATATGACATTATCAATAGTATAGTATATAGAATAACCTTTAGGGAATAATATACTCCCTTTGTCACATTTATTTATTTATCTTTTTTTATTCGGTGTATTTCAACAAAGGCACACATGATTGGGACGGAGTAAGAATCTAGAATAATTAGGAAGGCTATAGAATTAGGTTTGGGTGCGAGGTACTATAAATACCGAGTCTATTGTCAATATATTTATATTTATATATACTCCCTCCTATTCAAAATAACCTTCCTTCTTTCCTTTTTCATCTATTCACAATATCTTCCCCATTTCCTTATTTACTAAAATTTTATATTTATTTTAATTATCTCACCCCACAACAATACCCCACAATAAACCTAGTTTATGTTATTTTAATCACCTCACCTAACAACAATACTTATTTTAATCATCTTACCCCACAATAATACCACACAATATATTCCCTCTTTCCAATTACTTTATCCCACCACAATACTTTATCTTATTTAATTAATAACCCTTAATTTAGAGTTTCCACATCATCTTATTTTTTTTCAGTTCTTGGAAATATCTTTTCAGATCTTGCAAGTTTACGAAAAAAGAAACTATGTAATATTTTTAATATCATAGCTTTTGTTTACGTAAGAAAATTTTTTGATTATCAATCTAAAAAAAAACATATAATGCAAAACATTTCGAGACTTACATATTTGGATTCTTATTGAAGAATGCTTTCATTAGAGTATAAATTATTATAGTTATATTCTATTATTTCCCCTAACTCGGATGCCCATTGGGCTTATGCCTAGACTTGGCAGTCAGGCCAAATGCACGACGGGCGGCACGAGTCCGACACAAATCCGGTCCAACACGGCACGAGCCCGAGCGAAAGTTTGGGCCGGCACGGGTCTGGCACGACGGGTTGGGAGGCGGGCCACGACGCGGCTAGTAGAGAAATCCCCGTGCCAAGGCACGGCCCGGCACGGGCACGGGGTGGCACGGCCCGAGATAGGCACGGCGGGCCTGACACGTTGGCACGACCCAAGCACGGGGTCTCATTCGAATTTATAATTAATTACGTTAATATTTATAATTAATTACATTAATATTTAGTTGATTATACATTATTAATTAAGTAACTAATAAATTATATATTTTTAAATCATTATTAATATTTCTTATTCATTATTCATAATTTATTTATTAAAAAATCAAAAAAAAAATTTAAAAAAAAAAAAAATTACATTGGGCCGGCCCGGGTTAGGCACGACCGAGCCCACAGGCCAGGCACGGCATGGGCCCGATTTTCCCGGGTTAATGGTCGGGCTGCGGCAGCGGGTAGAGGTGGTCGGGCCGGCACGGCACGGCCCAGTGGAACGACGGACCGGGCCTGAACCAGGCCAAAATTTGGGGCTGACACGACGGGCCGGGGCGCTGGTCGGCACGACACGGCCCACCGCCTACTCTACTTATGCCCCCATACCATGTGCTGAGTTTTCCAGCTGGTGAGTTTGTGAGATATTGGGGGCTGCTAGGGTTTGAACTCGTGACTTTCGGTCACACTGACTCTGATACTATGATAGATGAACCATCTCAACCAAAACCTTAAGATGATAGTTGAGACTCATATATTATAGTTATATTCAATTACTTACTATCATGTAGTTTTATAATATAATATAACTAGAGTATAAGTATGTGTGAAAAATAAATAAATAAATAGTAGTATAATAGTTTAGTAATTCATCTATTCATTCATAACCAAACACGCCATTTTATATTACACGTTTACCAATGCACATATTACAACATAAATATCTTATTAAATGAATTTGGACCACACAAAACACTATACCCCACATGCAATTAAATATGGACCACACAAAACACACAACCCCACCTCCAAAAATGGAAATAGGGAAGAAAACAAGAATGGACCAAAGAGGAAACATGGAAGAATAGATGAAATAGGAGGGAGTACAAAGTTTGAGAAATCCATTGTGGGCACGTGCCCCCTTGGCCCCCCCTAAATCCGCCCTTGCAAGGAGGCTAGGAGTATTGTATTATTGTAGTAACGAAGGTTGATGTTGGTCAAATTTCCGAAACAAAGCACCTTAATTAAGCAAAGATCATGCACTTATTAAATGAAGCCGGTAGAAAAAGTACAACTTGGTATGGCTGTCACACGACAAACACAAAGTCTTGTAATAAAGAACAATTTACAAAAGACCTAAAATGCTTGGGTTTGTTAAATATTTGTGGGTTAGTCATTATTATTAATTAATTATTGTCGTGTTTGATAAGCAATTAAATCTGGCAAACTACTATAGGTGAGCGACGTGTGTGAAGCAAGTCAAAGTTAATTATACTTTCATCCCTAATCCGTAATTAGCAGATAACCTTAATCTGACAACTTGATTTGATTTACCAAAATTGCATGTCATAGTGTAATAGTTAAGGGTAATAGTTAAAGTAAATGTATTGTGTAAGACATGTTTCAAGTTCGAATTTTCTTCCCCGCAATTATAATGCTCTTGTTGCCCATATAACACAAAAAAAAAAATGAAATTTGCTTTGGACTCGTATTGTGAGTGAGACATAACCTACATATGAACTAAATTCGACAATTTCTAATCTAACTAAATCTAAATTTATAATTCATGAGTCATTGTATTAATGCTAGTTTGGTCTTGGCTCGATCTCAAACCAAGAAAATTGTCCATAGAGTGATGGAACCATTGGCCAAACTATCTTATGAATTGATTATGTAACAAAAAAAAGAAACCTCTATATCATGCACATTGTTATGCAAAGTATGTATCTTAACGTTGATAGATAATTGTCCATGTAATAATCTATTACCTTTATGCAATTGTTTTCTTCCTATTTCTCTACTGTATGTGAGGAGTACGTATTTTATTGAAATGAGAAGAAAACAGCTGCATAAAGGGAGTATATATTTTTAGTCCCTTGATAAAGCACCATCTAACACGAGTCATGAATATGTTAAAGATTAACATAAAGATTTCCTATTAAGCAACCTTGAGATGATAGATATGGGAGAGGCGTCCTATGTGATTGGGGTGGAAATATCTCGAGACAGATCACAAAGGACATTAGGGTTATCTCAGAAAGCCTATATCAGTAAAGTTTTAGAAAGAATTAACATGGTAAAATGTAATCCCAATGATGTTCCTATTCAGAAAGGGGATAAGTTCAGCTTAAGTATGTGTCCTAAGACTGAGCTAGAACGAGATACCATAAAAAAAAAAAAAAACTTCCCTTATGCATCTCTGGTTGGAAGCTTAATGTATGCGCAGGTCTGTACAAGACTTGACATAAGCTTTGCAGTAGGTATGTTGGGTCGATATCAGTCCAATCCTGAAATGGGTTATTGGATATGCTGACTCAGATTTTGGTGGATGCGTGGACTCAAGGAAAAACACTTTTGGTTATGTGTTTGTTTTAGCTGGGGGAGCAATCTCCTGGAAAAGTGTTAAACAAACAATTATTGCCTCATCCACTATGGAAGTTGAATTTGTAGCGTACTTTGAGGATACTATTCAAGCTTTATGGTTGCGGAATTTTCCTTCAGGGCTTAGCATTATGCATTATGTTGCAAGACCGTTGAGAATTTATTGTGATAATACCGCAGTTGTCTTCTTTTCAAAAGAATGACAAGTATTCTAAAGGAATAAAGCACATGAAAATGAAATACTTGTCAGTTAAGGAGGAAGTTCGGAAAAACACTGTGTCAATAGAGCACATTATGACTAGTGCTAATATAGCAGATCCTTAACTAAGGGATTACCTCCAAAGGTATTTTTGAAGCATGCTATTGATATGGGTCTGGAGGATAATCATTAAGGCTTTTCGTTTATGTTTGGATCATGCTAGTGCTTTGTAACGATGACACTTATGTTTTGATTAATCGACTTATGTTTTATTATGATGATGATTTCCGAACGATTTTCTGTATCGTATTATTGTTATTGTATACACTGTTGTTGCACGATTAACAGAATCGGTCCTTTTCCTCAAGGACATTATTTGGGGATTATGTTTGCTCCTTGTACAGACTGATTATTCTAAGTGATTGGTCCGTAATACATGGAAGGACCACTTCTCTTTTATAGTAGTGTCTCCGCCATGACTCAACAAGTTGTTCAGGGATGATCAGGGTAATTAAGATAAACCCATTATGTGTTCATTTAACCGTCTACGCGTCTTATGTTATACTTAAGCGTGACATTATGTTTTGATCAGTAATATGGTCCAAGTGGGAGAATGTAAGAATTATTATTTAATTCTCTGTTACCGATGTCAGTCACCTTAATTAATAACGGTTAAATATATTGTTTCGGGTTTTTATTAGGAGTCCTAGTTTAAGTGGATTATGGTTAATGTTTACATGCTATTAACATATCAGACCCACTTATTCTATTAAGCCCTCCTGCCACCTCTCTATATAAGCAACACCTGTTTGTACTTTAACCTAATTCATTCATATTAAAAAAACACACATAAAGAAAGTGAATTAGAAAATAAGGAAGACAGGAGAAGGCAAAACAATAAGGGTTCATCTTTTATCTTTCTCAAGTGATTTTATTATCAGATCTAATGGCTACGTCACGTAAGTACCTCTCAGTAATTATCGCTTTAATCAAGATTCTATAATTTATGTTTACAAGTGCCCGTCGGTTAAAGTAGACAAGTAGTTGTATATATATATATATATACTACATGCGATCCCTCATAATTGATACAACAAAATATATGAAAGTTTACTTAAGTTTCACACGTATGATATAGAAAATAACTGAAATGACGAGGTTTAAAACTGAAGAGATGATTATTTGTAAGAATTATGGGTTTGATTTGGTTTCTTGTCTTCCTTCACTTGTTTAATTTTATCTTATTGTTTTTGTTTTTGAGAAACTTAAAACCGCCAAACATAACTTGTATACTATGTAAATAATAATAGTTATTATTATTATTATTATTATTATAAGATGCGCGCAGCTTTCATTAAAATAAAATGTAAAGTTTACAAGAAGTTGGTGGGGAGCCGAGAGACAATCTGGGCCCCCACCCCCTTAGCTATAGAAAAATCAACTCTATTATTATTATTATTATTATTATTATTATTATTATTATTATTATTATTAAGTGAAATAAAAACTGTTATATTAACTTAAACCTACTCTGTCCGAGCGTCCTGTGATGTCTGACTCCCTGTGATGAAACTATGACGAGATATTGACGATAAATTGACTTTTGTAATATTATGGGTAGAAATGTAATAGAGTTGATTTTCACATTTAACTAAACTTAAGGGATTTTTTTTTCGGCAGCAGTAAAATATACTGTTTCCTAGTCGATCATTTCTTCCCTCTTTTCTTATTGGGTAAGTCGGGTTTTCTTCCTTCTTTCCTTTTTTGGACGTGGGGTTGTGTGTTTTGTGTGGTCTAAATTCATTTGTATGTGGCGTAGTGTGTTTTATGTGGTCCAAATTCATTTCCTTAATTTTTGTGTAAAAGAGAAAGGGGAAGAAACGAGTGACTAGGAGGGAGTATTGTTTACATAACAGTACGATTCGTAATATCGTACCCTAATATCGTACCCACGAACTATATTATTGAAAAAGAAAGTATAAGTTCCTATTATTTGGTTACGAAAGATGAGATGTCGGGTAACAAACACATGTTGGTGGAGTACGGTAACTTGTATTTGAGCTTCATTATGAACGGCATCCCCAACTGAATTAAGGCCCTGTTCTTTTGGACTTAAATTCAGCTCTTATAAGTTCAGTTCAGTTCAGTTAAGCTCCAATAAGTTCAGTTCAGTTCAGTTCAGCTATATTAAGTTCAGTTTAGTTCAGTTATTATTATATTAATTAATTTTTTATTATTATATTAATATATTTTTTAAAATTTATTATATTACTATTATTTATTATTATAAGTTTTATTTTTATTATTATATTTATATTTAATTTATTTATTTATTATTATATTATTACGATTAATTAATGGAAATATTAGTATTACTAACATTTATTATTATTATTATTATTATTATTTTGTTATATTATTTTTAATATTTTATTAATATATTCACAATATTATTATTATTATTATTATTATTATTATTTATATTTACTATTAATAGTATTTATATCATTTATATTATTATATTATACTTGATCTTATTAATTCTTTAGATACTTTTGTTAATATATTTATTACTATATTATATTATTACTAATAATGTTATCATTTATATTAATATTTTATAATATTATTATTATATTATATAAATATAGTATTATACTAATGTTTAATATATTATTATTATTATTTATAATACTATATTATTAAATTATACTTATCATATTTATTTTAATTACTATTTTTAATTTATTTATTACTATATTATATTATTATTAATAATTAGATAAGTAATATTACTATTTTACTATTATTATTATTATATTATTATTATATTACTATTTTATTTTTATATATCTTATAATATTATTATTTTATTATATTAGTATAATATTATTATTACTAATGATTAATATTATTATAATATTTATTATTGTATTATTATTGTCATAATCTTTTTATTAGTTCAGTTAAGTTAAGTTAAGTTAAGTTAAGTTAAGTTCAGTTCAAATCAGTTCAGTTCCATTAAGTTCAGTTCAGTTCAGATCAATAAGTTAAGTTCAGCTAAGTTCAGTTCAGTTCAGTTCAGTTCAGTCCAAAAGAACAGAGCCTAAGTGCTACTATAACGGTATAATAAGGGGTCTGAATGTTTGATACACCATTTTTTGATTTAAACTTGGGTCATAATTACTACTTTTGCGAAAAACAATATAAAAAACAAAGTTTGACAAAAATATAAATATCTTTAATCTTTAATCTTTAACTATTAAAAAGAGAGGATACCCCCTAACACTATTCCTACAATAGTAAAATTTGTGTCACCCACGTGACCTTGCCTCTTCACCAATGTGCTTAGTTATCAGTTTGTCTTTCTTGTGAGCTTGTGACGGACTAAATGTGACCATATTATGATAAAAAGTAATCATCCATAAAATATTACCAGTCATATAATTGTTACATTTTGCAAGGTCTCTTCACCTATGTGCTTAGTTATCAGTTCGTCTTTCTTGTGAGCTTGTGACGGACTAAATGTGACCATATTATGATAAAAAGTAATCATCCATAAAATATTACCAGTCATATAATTGTTACATTTTGCATAAAAGTGGTCACATTTGCTCCGTCACAAGCTTGTGACGAAAAATGTCCGTCACAAATGAGAAGTTGTGCTTATTTTAATAGTCCCTCCTATTCTCAATAAAATTCTTCATTTTTATTTTCGTCTATTCACAATACTTTTCCTATTTCCTTTTTTAGCATATTATATGATAAAAAGTAATCATCCATAAAATATTATCAGTCATATAATTGTTACATTTTGCATAAAAGTGGTCACATTTGCTCCGTCACAAGCTTGTGACGGAAAATGTCCGTCACAAATGAGAACTTGTGCTTATTTTAATAGTCCCTCCTATTTTCAATAAAATTCTTCATTTTTATTTTCGTCTATTCACAATACTTTTCCTATTTCCTTTTTGAGTTTTGTGCTCCAAATTTAATTGTATAGCGGAGTAGTGTATTTGTGTGGTTCAAATTTTATTATATGGTGGAGTAATGTGTTTTCTTCATTTTTTTTTAAAGTGAAAGAGGAAGGTTATTGAGAATAAGAGGGAGAATTTTTATCTTTCTTTTAACCAACTCTCATGACCTCCTTTTCCGATTTTTGTATTGGTTTTGGGTGTGAGTAATCTGACTCTATGTATCAGATTTTATTAATTTACTTGCTTCCTGGCCTACTGCAATTTTCCTTTGTAGTTATATAGTTTATTTTCTTCTTGTTAGTTGATTTGGTTACTAGATAAAATTTTGGGAAAGACCACAATCTATCCCTGCATATCTTATTATTCTTTTCATTTTATTAAAAAGTACTCCAATCATATATTCTATTCAACAAACGGGAAGATAACTAAAAAACGGAGGGAGTATGACATAATTTTGAGTTAGAGTAATTGAAAGAGTTGGAAAAGAGAGAGATATATAGTTTTTTATAGGTACTTGAGATTGACATTAGAGGAATGAATTGAAGATAGAAACAACGGTAATTTGTGAGTAATATAGAAAATACCGAGAGAATTTTGGGTTGTTGATTATAGACAAGTGAGACTATATAAAATAGAGGGGATTTGCAATTACTCTGTATAACCGTATGAAAATTTCAACAGGACGAAAAACTAATAAGTAAGAATGTAGATAGTGGTAAAATGGGCACATGTCAGTATACGGTAACCATACTAACACTACCGCTGGTATACATAGGTGTCCACTCAAAAGTGAAGGACATGGGCAAAATAGTGGGAGCTTGCTGTTAGCATAAGATAAGAATTAATATATTGTTAGTATGAGAGTAAAAGGACATAAAATAGGCTGGTTCAAGAACTAAATCAAGCCAAAATATTTGACCGGAATGAATTTGAGCCTTTGAGAGATGGCGGTTCGAGAACAAAAAATTTGAGAGATGGCGGTTCGAGAACAAATGAACAGAATTGGCACTCGAAGTTTATAGTCTTGATAGACTGGTTTATTTGATGAAAAAGGTTTTAGGAAATAAGTTAATGTGTTGTAGAGAAAATTAGGGGTAGAGAAGAATGTTGAATAGTAAAGAGGGCATGCGTTTTAGTGTAAAAAACAAGGGGTAAGGATAATGAGATTTCAGGAACTGAAGGTGATGCTTGGTAGAGATGCTCGTTTGCGAGGAGTAATTTCGTTCATAAAGATGGAGTTCATGGTGAAATAGAGTGCATGAAAGAAACAAAAGATGAACGAATATAAATGGGCGTATGCTTATTATTCTTTAGCCCGTCGGAGATGGAAGAGATGACAACCATAACCATCTCCGTCCGGCAGCGGAAAGCCTATGGTTGTTACATGCGATTAAGATAGAGGGAGCTCCTATGTCCTCTTCACATGTTCAAATTTAAGGACCGGCAAACACTCTATTTCTCTTTTTTTTTTTTTTTTTTTGCTTTTGTAATTAACCGTGTTTTTATTGACATTTTTTTGCGTAAATGAGCTGACTATTCACAATTCAAGTGTTGTCAACTCTAAAAAAAACTTTATTTCTTAGGGCTGATCAAGTGTTTCAGCCCGCTATTTTAAGGTTGTAACATTTACTTGTACTACAGTGGGGTGAAACATATTGTTGTAAGTGGAGTTCCAAAAGTAGAAGCAGCAGCGGTCGTACTGGATTTGGAACATCACCAGGGTAAGTATGACCACAAGATAATTGTTGTTTTCTATAAGATGAGTAAAATATGCATCCCTTTCCTGAATTGTTGTCTTGCTAACGTTGTACTCAAATCAGAATATGTTATTCGCTGCCATGACGAAAAATATCTCGAGCTCTTGGTAAGTGTGATAGTATGTATAAATTATTGACATCTTAGTTGATTTACGTCCATGTTGGTTTAGATAGCCAAACTCGACTCTAATTTACAAATATCTTGCATAATGCAATTTGAGATATACACGACTACACCTGATAAAGTATCATTATTATGCTCCATTAGAGAAAAATTTGTTGGCAAATTGCAACTGTTTTTGGACTATGAGAATAACATAAAGTATCTTTCCATACTTAAGAAACTATGCGCCATGTAAGTAAGTTTACAATCATCATTTCTTTCCACCTTAGTGGTGTGGTGTTTTGGGTTGGTGGTCACGTGTTCGGTCAATTAGATTGTATTCGGGGCATGTCTATTAGGATTTGTGTTTCAGATGAATGCTTTTGGGTTCTTTTGAATCTGGGTCGTTACGGATTTGATCAACGTGGAGGGTATCTACCATGAATTCTTTTTTAATTTTTGAAAGGTTTATATCCGTTTTGCCATGTCTACTGTTGTCTTTACTTGTGATTTTTATTTCGTTTTGTTTTCCTCAATACACGAATTTTTAATTGAACTTTAATAGTGCACGTTGCCAACCTACCAAGGAAAAAAGGTTGACAAAAACCTTCATTTGAAACACTAACAAACGAAGTCGAACAACCTAAGAAAAGTATGTTAAGTTTATGGAGGAAAGCCGCCGATACATGCGTCAAAATAGTTCTTTTCAGCGTGTCCATTCAGATACAATGTTCATAGGCGCGAGTTAGTTAATCATAGTACTATGTACTAAGTATGTTTATCTAGGATAATTTGCACTTAACATACATTAATTTTTCCTACTATTTACCAATATTGGGGTACCGCGCCCGATAGGGCGCGGTGCAACAACTAGTAACTATATAAGTACCAATTATAAACCAAATTCCTATTAAAAGCGAAACTACAGTTTTTGACGCGTTTTCTCCTTAGGTCCCACTAAATAATACTCCGTATAATAATTGAGATTGTAATGCAACTTCTCCAAGCACTTTGCATAGACTTGTAAAGTTGTAGTACCTTTATTGGTTTCATTATATACCAATATATTCTATCGTAGGTAATTAACCTCCTATTACTAGCTTTGTTTTCACGTAGACTAAAACTGGAGAATGGTTTTACCTAGGTTAATTTAGAATTAACTTCTTACCAAAGTTGTATATTTTAGATTAAATCTGAGTCGGGTTCGAGTCTATCAACGTACGTACAAGATTTATTAATGCCATGACAATTATAGTCATTGCAATGTTCATGACACATGCCATGATTGCCAAAATACGACAAGGTATACCAAGCGTGCTAAGCTAAAAAACTAAAAGGAAAAAAATGATCTGAAGAACTAAAAACAAACAATGAATAAATAGTCTTTATATAAATAAAGATTATCTTTAAGTAATTTTAATTCCAAGGATAACATATATCACCACCTCCGTTAGGTGAAATATAGCATGGACCACTCGCTGTAATTTGCCACAAACATAAATCCCCTTTACAATTACCATCCCTTTTCTGATCGTAAATATTAAACCAATGTAATTTCTTATCAAATGTAAAACCACAAAAATATAAAGTGTTACTGAAGATTCCGGTTTTTATAGTAAACTTGTAACCTCGGCCTGGTCCTATAACATGCGTACCTAAATCATCGTCTTTGGATTTGCAATGGATTTCTAAAAGCTTGAACCCCACTCCATTGCCAATTTCAACGGGTACATTATCAAATAAACCCTCGTTAAACTTTGCAAACAAGCCAAATATTAATATCAAAGTAAGGGTTATTTTCGACATATTTTGGTTTTTGTAATAGGTGATGCTGTAAATCTGAAAAAAAAAAAAAAAAGAGAAGAAGAGGAGAGGAGACGGCAGAAAGAGGCGGTTGGAGGAGGCGGCGTCAGTGGGGCAGCAGGAAGCGGCAGGTGGTGGTGGTCGGTGCAGGCCCGTGGGTGGTGTCCGGTGGGGAAATTGAGGGAGAATTTTTTTGGGTTTTTTTTTTTAGAGAATTGATGTGAGATTATTGTGAGGATGAGAGAAAGTGAGTAGGGTGAGAGTGTGAGAGTATTAGGGTAGAAGATGAAGAAGACAACATTAATGAAAATTTGCAGGGAAAAAAACCCCTAAAATCAGAAACAATTGAAATTAGGGTATGGAATAAGAGAGAGAAGGATTAGAAGATTAAAAAATTGAGGAAGAGGACAGTAAAGGGAGGAAGGGGAAGAAGATTATAAAAAGAAATGAAGAAAAGAAAGGTAACCTACAAAATAATAAAGCATACCGGTAACAACAGGTTAAAAAAAGGTTGAGAGCAACTAAAGTTAAATGATACCATAGTTTGGATTTTTATGGGTTATTAAATGGGCATTGCTAAATCCCGCCCCCCAATTTACTCATCCCGCCCCCCATAATTACTTTTTTGCCCTTTATCATTAATTGACCAACATATAATAAAGTGGGATATTATTTCCGTCTTAATATTTTAAAATTCAAACCGTCATAAATTTTCCGTCTTAATATTTTAAAATTCAAATCGTCATAAATTTTCCGTCTTAATAGAGTGCAATTATGACAGACAAAGTAGTAATAACCGTTATAAATTCAAAATCGCTTCAATTTTCATTATTCAAAATTCAAAAAACCGTTTCAAACCGTTATATATTCAAAATCGCTTCTTTCTCATTCTAATTTCTTTCTTTCAAACATCAAACTTCTTTCAAACATCAAAATTCTAATTTTTTTTTCTCATCTCTTGTTGATCTTCCTTTCAATCTTCTTTCATTTGTACAAGGTATGTTCAATCTTTCTTCTTTTTTTATTCAATTAGTATAGATTAGTTTATAGGTTGACGTAGATTAGAAAGCATGTGACGATTAGAGCCCATTAGGTTGCGTATTTTTGAATTTGTATTAATCGTTAATGGTTGAATTTACAAAATAAAAAAAAAACGGAAAATGGTACATTCGTGTGAATTACACGAATTGACCTAGGTCCATTCGTGTAATCCACACGTCTGGGCCATGGCTCATTCGTGTAAATTACACGAATGGACCTGGGCCAATTCGTGTAATCCACACGAATGAGCCATGGCCCAGACGTGTAGATTACACGAATTGGCCCAGGTCCATTCGTGTAATTCACACGAATGGGCCGGTTTTTTCCGGTTTTTTTTTTTTTTTTTAAATTGTCTTATTATGTATTTATATTTACGTATTTTTACTATGTAATATATATTTACGTACTTTTAGTTTTTTTGAATTATGTATTTAAATGTTTGATAATATATTTACGTACTTTTATTAATTACAAATTAAATGTTGGTTGGTTTTTTTTTTTTTTTAAAATGTCTTATTATGTAATTATAGTTACGTATTTTTATTATGTAATATATATTTACTTACTTTTAGTTTTTTGTGTTATGTAATTAAATGTTTGATAATATATTTACGTACTTTTATTAATTACAATTGTAATTATGTTTTTTGTATTATGTAATTAAATGTTTAGTTTTTCTATTATAATTTGTATTATGCAGATGTCGGAAAATGATGACCGTAGGTCTAAACTTCATGCATCATATCGTCGGAAAAAAGTGAATGTGAGGGTTGGAGATACTAGTATTGGGTCGATCGAAATACCAGAAATACCAAATGAGCCCGATTTTTATGATGGGGAGTTTCAACAGTTCGAGAGAGAACTGGAGGAGGAGGAACGAAATTATCAAGGGTCGGGAAATGATGAGGGGGATAATGAGGAGGCGGGTAATGTTGAGGGGACAAATGTGGAGGCGACTTCTGTTTTTCGGGTTAGACGGGGGCCGCATGGTAGGTTTGAGAGCTATGCTTCGGGGTCTAGCAGTTCGGGGGTTGAACCGCGTAGGAAAGTAAGGGCTAGGGGGAAAGATTCGAGCTGGATATTGACGGCGCCATCACAGGGGGGTCCTTTAGTACCGGATGTGATTCCGAGTTTTGGTGGACACATTTCTTACGCTATGTGGAATCAGCGTGGCTTTGATCGTGGTTTGTTGACTAAATACACTAGAGAAAGATCATTAGTTGAGCTCCGTAAGTGGATTTTGCCAGATGAGGTTCGCGCGATAGTTGCGGAATCGGATCTTAGTCATTTGCCCGACATTATGCATAAAAATTTGAACATGCCGTTGTTGTGTGCATTTATTGAGAGGTGGCAGCCGGACACCAACACATTTCACATGCCATGGGGTGAGATGACGATACTGCTGCACGATGTTGCGGAGATCCTTGAGATTAGTATTGATGGGGATTCTTGTAGCATACCCGAGGCTGATATGGCACATCCCGTGCTTGGTATGTCGGAGTTGTTGGCTATGACTGAGGCTCAGTTAGGAGAGCATACTTTCTCCTTAACTCGCCAAACTCCCTTTGACAATCATCAAACGTTTTTGCTTCAACCACTTTCTTCCAAACACCATGTGCTATACGTTTTCCAAAAGTTCCATCTTTTCGCAAGTTTGTAGCTTTCGTCTCAACTGCATTGTAAATATGCCACAAACACAAGAAATGCGGAGTTGTTGGAAATACATGGGGAAGTGCTGCAAGTAGACCGCCTTCGTGATCAGTGACAATGACCGTCGGTTTCACACAAGGTTCCAACAAAGATTCCAGCCTCCTCAAAACCCAAGTATAACCATCGGTGGATTCTCTCATTATCAATGCATACCCTATTAAAAAACTTTTGCCAACGGGAGTGACACCAACACATTGGACCAAAATAAGCCCATATTTGTTGGTTTTATACGTAGAGTCTATCAAAATCACATTTGGCCATGCTTTAAACATTTGGGCTGCCTCGGGGTGAACAAACCAAACACGTTCAAGAGCTCTTGTTTCCTCATTTACCATGAAATCACGGATATATCCAGCTTCGGTGGCCAAGTGCAACATATATTGCACACTATTCCTCCCGTCTCTATCTTTTGCACTAAGTCTGGCATTTTCATTGTATATTTGTTTCAAGCGCGGTGCCGGTTGATCAGGAAACAAACGTGTGAAAGCATTTCTAACCATCCCCGGTTTGACATGAGACTTACGCTGTTGCTTAATAAATTCCTTTTGTTCATCATTAAATTGTGCTCTACGTCTATGACCTTCAAGGAACTCTCCAAAAGAGTGATTGTGAAACCCACATTTTGGAATCACTACCCACATTGCCAAACCTCTTTTAACCACTTTCAATGCAAATCGACACATAATTTTTTTTGTAGCTGATTTCCTTAACGGTTTCTCCGGATTCTTGGCATTGCTTTTATAAGGTCCATACCGATCACATGTGATCAATTTAAACGGGGGACGCTTTTCCATGTGATACGTGTGCTTTAACAAATGAAACCCCAATCCGTAAGCAACATCATTACATTTATCAAATGCTTCCTCAAACGTTGTTAATGGATTTTTGAAGATAAAAGAATCGCTGTAATTCACATCATCCCCCGTCGGTCCTTCTTTATTTTCCTAATTAATTCCATTAAAAATTATATATATTAAATACATTTTGTTTTTTTTTTTTTTAAAAAAACGACTTACAATTTAAAAAAAAAAAAAAAAAAAAAAACCCTAATTACACGAATGGGCCTGGGCCAAAACGTGTGAAATACACGAATTAGCCTGGGCCAATTCGTGCAGATCACACGTTTTGGCCTGGGTCGATCTGGGCATGGGCCAAAACGTGTGATCTGCACGAATTGGCCTGGGCCAAAACGTGTGATCTGCACGAATTGGCCATGGCTAATTCGTGTATTTCACACGTTTTGGCCATGCTTATTACGCGAATCTGACACGATAGCAGAAGTCGACTTAAAAAAAAAACAAATTTCGTAAATCGAATTTTACCGTCGCATTTCCGGCCTCGTTTTCCGTGGTTTCCGTGTTAACCCGTTCCTCCTCGTCATTTACGTGACCCGTATTGTCGTCCCCTTCATCAAACCCGCTATCCTCGCCGTAAGCATAATTAGCGTATTCATCGCTATAACGATAATGTTGTTGCGCATTCCACTCGTTTGCAAATCGAGGTTCGTTATCATAATTATTGTACGACGACGTAAAAAGATACTCGTAAAAATCATTAGCGTCACTCATTTTCAAAACAAAGGAAAAAAAAAAATTTAAGAGAGATTTTTTAGAGAGAAGAGCAAAAATGGAAAATGAAATGAAAATAGGGGGCGAGATGAGTAATAAGGGGGCGGGATTTAGCAATTTTGTATTAAATAGTGTGAGTTAATGTAAGCAATAGTTAAGATTATTCTCATCAATTAACCTTAGATTCAACACAAATTCTTGTTTGTGACGGGCAGTATCCGTCACAAGCTTGCGACGGGTACCACTTCCCCTCACAAATGACCCATTTAAGGGAAAAGGGGAAGCACATGGGGGGTGCCCCACATGTTCCCTCTACCCATTTTGTTAGAGGAAAAACCCGTCGCAAGGTCCGACCCGTCACAAGGGAGACCTATTGTAGATTCAATGACATGGATTAAGACTCAAAGATTCAAGGGCGAGGGAATGAATCATCTGATCTCATCTCTATTATACTCCCTCCTATTCATAATAACTTTTCTCATTCAAGAATGAACCAAAAATTAAGGGTGTATAATTAAATAAGGTAAATTATTATTGTAGGGTGAAGTGATTAAAATAATTATTGTTGTGTGGTGCAGTGATTAAAATAATTATTGTTGTGGGGGTAATGTAATTAAAATACAGTAGGTCTTGCTTAAGACGGGTCGGATCTTGCAACGGGTATTTTGTGAGAGGAAATGGGTAGAGGGGACAAGGTGGGCACCCCCCATGTGCTCTCCACTCACCCTTGATGGGTATTTTGTGAGAGAATATGGTATCCGTCTTAAGCTTAAGACGGATACCTCCGTCTTAAATAAGAATTTGTGATTAAAATAAGATAAAGTATGGGTATTGTAGGGTATTGTTGCGGGGTGATGTGATTAAAATAAGTATAAAAAGTTACTAAAAAAGGAAAGGGGAAGATATTTAGAACAGATAAAAAAGAAAAGGGGAATATTTTTATGAATAGGAAGGAGTATCTATTTTTGCTTTGGACCCGTATTGTGAGTGAGACATAACCTACATACGAACTAAATTCAACAGTTTCTAATCTAACGAAATCTAAATATTTAACTCATGATTCATGTATTAATACTAGTTTGGTCTTGGTTCGATCTCAAACCAAGAAAATTGTCCATGGAGTGATGGAACCATTGGCCAAACTATCTTATGAATTGATTATGTAACAAAAAAAAGAAACCTCTATATCATGCACATTGTTATGCAAAGTATGTATCTTAACGTTGATAGATAATTGTCCATGTAATAATCTATTACCTTTATGCAATTGTTTTCTTCCTATTTCTCTACTGTATGTGAGGAGTACGTATTTTATTGAAATGAGAAGAAAACAGCTGCATAAAGGGAGTATATATTTTTAGTCCCTTGATAAAGCACCATCTAACACGAGTCATGAATATATTTAAAGATTAAGACTCCTTGAAAATTTTTTCTTCAAAGTGTTTCATTTAAATAAGGTAATTACTTGGAGTCGTCTTTCGTCTTATTTGAGCTATAATACATATTTTTAGTATATTTTGGTCTCAATCACTTGAATATTATTTTTGAGCTAAATAATTAGCTAACATCTATTTTAAGTTATTATTAGTTGATCGCCCATTTCATGTTAGCTCGGAAACCCAAATTGTACATTCTCGCTATATAAATCACTTGGGACAATTGTTCGTATTTGGGCCAAAACATTCTCATTCGGATTCCAAACGAGTTGGTTCAAGTTGCTGTGGAAAGCTAAGATTAAGGCCTACAAGTTTCATGTGTTGGGCTAAAGAAACTTCGGACTACAAGATGGCCCAGATGATATGAACAGAGATGGGGAACCCATGATCAGTTTGTCTATTTTGTTTTTGTTTTTGAGAAACTTAAAACCCCCAAACATAACTTGTATACTATGTAAATAATACTCCGTAATAGTTATTATTATTATTATTATTACTAAGTTAAATAAAAAATGTTATATTAAGTTAAGATCCGTTACGTATCAGAAAAATTAAAACTCCTATAAAAAGCTAAGTTTAGAAAACTTAAACTCGTGTAAGATAAAAGAAGTTATGCTCCTATTAGTTCCGTTTAGAAAAGTTAAGCTTCTATAATTTCAGTTCAACAAATCTAAGTTTAGAAAATTTATGCTCTTATAAGTTTAATTTAACACCAATATAACTTTAGTTCAGAAAAATTTAGTTTATATATATTAAGTTAATTTAAGCAAAATTAAATCTAATAGCACATATAGCCTTATACAATACACTTATTCCATTAAAAAGTTAAAATTTATAAACAATACCAAATTATTATGCGCATTCATATCCACTCATCTAAATCAATAATGATTGATTGTAGTCAACGTTGATGATATTCTTTTCGAACTCTATAACGCATTTATCCTTTCATAAAATCTCATTTCAGACCGACATTATCCGTCTTAAGGTTTAAGACAGTCAAATACATATCAAATTATCTCATTTGTTGCCTAGAAAATCCGAAAGTTTTGTCTCTATCATTGCCATTGGCTAGTATTTGACTTGTTTAAAGCTTTAGAGGAATTTACCAGTCTTAAACAAGACTTGCGGTTATCCTTTAGACCTTTAGTTACCATGGCTATTCAGTAGGTTTTGCTTAAGACGGGTCGGATCTTGCAACGGGTATTTTGTGAGAGGAAATGGGTAGAGGGGACAAGGTGAGCACCCCCCATGTGCTCTCCACTCACCCTTGATGGGTATTTTGTGAGAGAATATGGTATCCTTCTTAAGCTTAAGACGGATACCTCCGTCTTAAATAAGAATTTGTGATGGCTATTTGGAATCCATGATGTTAATTAAAATTTATTCAAATTACTTAAACCTACTCTGTCCGAGCGTCCTGTGATGCCTGACTGCCTGTGATGAAACTATGACGAGATATTGACGATAAATTGACTTTTGTAATATTACGAGTAGAAATGTAATAGGGTTGATTTTCACATTTAATTGAACTTAAGGGATTTTTTTCGGCAACAGTAAAATATATTGTTTACATAACAGTACGATTCGTAATATCGTACCTACGAATTACATTATTGAAAAAGAAAGTATAAGTTCCTATTATTTGGTTACGGAAGATGAGATGTCGGGTAACAACCACTGAACCACATGTTGGTGGAGTACGGTAGCTTGTATTTGAGCTTGTGAATTAAGTGCTACTATAACGGTATAATAAGGGGTCTGATGTCTGAATGTTTGATACACCATTTTTTAATTTAAACTTGGGTCATAATTACTACTTTTGCGAAAATCGATATAAAAACCAAAGTTTGACGAAAATATAAATATAAGTACCAATTATGAACCAAATTCCTATTAAAAGCGAAACTACAGTTCTTCACGCGTTTTCTCCTAAGGTCCCATTAAATAATACTTCCTCCATTCAACTCCACAGTACATATTTCTATTTTGGACACTATTCAGAAGTCGGAAGAATCTTTCAATTTTCGTCTAATATATAAGAGAAAAATATATCCATGTGAGATCTTGTTTGATTCGTCTTTATGAGTACATTAAAAATATCTAACTCGTATAATACTCCCTCCTATTCATTTTTATATATACTCCCTCCTATTCAAAATAACCTTCCTTCTTTCCTTTTTCATCTATTCACAATACCTTCCCTCTTTCCTTATTTAGTAAAATTTTATATTTATTTTAATTATCTCACCCCACAACAATACCCCTACAATACACCTAATTTATGTTATTTTAATCACATCACCTAACAACAATACTTATTTTAATCATCTTACCCCACAATAATACCACACAATATATTCCCTATTTCCAATCACTTTACCCCACCACAATACCAGGGGCGGATCCACGTGGGGTCCCGGGGGGTCACGTGCCACCACCTTTTCCAAAAAAAAAAAAAAAAAATTGATGTTTGCTATTTGCGTCATAGTTTGAAAATAAGAATATTTAAAAATTGGTATAACAAGTAATCAGGTAATAGGTAGTGGTCCAGTGGTATGAGACTTTAATTTCATTTTGGTGACCCAGGTTCGAATTTCCCTTGAGCACAATTTTCATTATTTTGTTTTTTGTACATGTAATGACTATTAGGGTATGTTACAAAGGGGCTTAAACCTAAAAGTTATATTAATGAAAATTTAATATTTTAACCACTTTGACTTTAAAGTCTACTACATAATAAGTAAATAAAAAAATTTAAAACTACTATAGTATATTTCAAGAGCCATTAATTTGTATTGTGTTTTTTTAAAAATTATAGACGATTTTAATGACTCATTAAGTATTGATCGGGATTGACATTTTTTCTATTAAAACTATACTACTCCCACAACCTTTCAACTTTACTAAAGAATATTGCGAAATTAAATAGTTATTTGAATGACATTTGAAACTATATCAATTTGCGTTGTATGTTATTTAATTGTCGGCAATTTTAATCAAGAGATACCAAATGAAGATGGATATTTTAAAAATACACCATCGAAAAATTGCAATATTTTTTTTCCTTACATAATTTTTTTCCCTCATGTGTACAATACATAGTAGTGTAAAAAGGAATAGCGTTTGGTTGTCTATATATATTTTAAATGAATTAAAAAATGTGGTCGAGCTCTTAAAAGAGAATACAATTCAATAAGCGCAAAAAACTGGTAAAAAAAATTTGTGCCCCCAGCCTGCAAATCTTAGGTCCGCCACTGCACAATACTTTATCTTATTTAATTAATAACCCTTAATTTAGAGTTTCCACATCATCTTATTTTTTTTTCAGTTCTTGGAAATATCTTTTTAGATCTTGCAAGTTTACGAAAAAAGAAACTATGTAATATTTTTAATATCATAGCTTTTGTTTACGTAAGAAAATTTTTTGATTATCAATCTAAAAAAAATATATAATGCAAAACATTTCGAAACTTACATATTTGGATTCTTATTGAAAAATGATTTCATTAGAGTATAAATTATTATAGTTATATTCTATTATGCCCCCTAACTCGGATGCCCATTGGGCTTATGCCCCCATACCATGTGCTGAGTTTTCCAGCTGGTGAGTTTGTGAGATATTGGGGGCTGATAGGGTTTGAAATCGTGACTTTCGGTCACACTGACTTTGATACCATGATAGATGAACCATCTCAACCAAAACCCTAAGATGATGGTTGAGACCCATATATTATAGTTATATTCAATTACTTACTATCATGTAGTTTTATAATATAATATAACTAGAGTATAACTGTATAAGTATGTGTGAAAAATAAATAAATAAATAGTAGTATAATAGTATAGTAATTCATCTATTCATTCATAACCAAACACGCCATTTTATATTACACGTTTACCAATGCACATATTACAACGTAAATATCTTTACTTCTACATTGTAAGAAAATATAAAAATTTGATAATGTTATTGTATTTAAAAAGATGAATTAAACAAGATCCCACATGATTATATTTTTTACTTACAAACTACGCGTAATATCAAAGATTCTTTCCACTTATGAATAGTGTCAAAAAGGTGAATGAGATGTTTGGTTATGAATGGAGGAAATAATAGTTCAGAACAAATTATTTATTGAAAAAGATGGTGTACTAGTTTGTATGTTATTTGTCCTCCATTGAAAATTAATGTAGGTGTTGATGAATATACTATGTATAAATAGTATATTGTACCACATCAAAAAAATTTCATAAGGTAGGGTGATCCTATAATTATAAATAAGAGTATCATTGAAACATATATGTATATATACTCAAAATCTTTTTAGCCTCTTAAGTATGAACAATAATACCGCGATACTCGATGTCGCTATCTCATTTTCCCACAAGTATTTTCTTAAGATTAGGCAAAACCTTTCAATAGCCAGTAATTTTTGGGATGAAAATTGTTGACCTTCTCACCATATTGATCACGATTTTGGATTTTAGGATATGATAAGCGTTATACGGAGTACATGAAAAAATTGACAAACCTAGGCATTCGAAACTGTCTTTGTGTGGAGTAATAATTATCTTTAACAAAAGTTTATAGATGGAGTGAGGCCTTGTTCTTTTCGGTTGAAATGAGCTGAGCAGAGTTAAATGGAGGTGAGCTTAATTGAACAAAATTGAATGGAGCCGAGTTGAAGTGAATGGAGTTGAAGTAAGACTTAATTTTGTGAAGACATGAGTTGAATAAAACTGGTTAAAACTAAACTAATATGTGTTGAATAGAGCCGAGCTGAAATAAAAAGAGCTGAAATTAAGCTGAAAAGAATAGGGCCGGAGTGCTATAAAATGACCAGCATCCAAAATAGAACATTGAAATAAATACTCTGTAAATTGGTAAATACTATTGTACCTCCAGTTGTATAATAAGTATTGTACAACTACTATACATTTGTCCGAGCTTATGTATAATTTTCTGAGCTTTTTATAAGTTCATTTTTATTTTTATTTTTATTTTAAGTGTTTGAGTTCAGAAACTTTATAATATAGCTCAAATTCTTTATAGGAAAATTCGAAAACTTTAGTACAAAATTAATTGAAATAAATAAAACAAATTTATTACTGATGGTATAGTCTCTTAATTGAAATAAATAAAACTGATGGTATAGTCTGTTAAATGAAATAAATAAAACTGATGGTATAGTCTGTTAGTTGTACTACAACGGATGAAATAGTTTGTTAATTGAAATAAATAAAACAAATTTATAAGACTTATAACTAGACCTGGGAAAATGAAACCGAAAGCGAAAAACCGGTTGAAAATAACTGATTTGATAATCGATTGAACACCCGATATTAGTAACCTGAATACTACCTGAAACCCGACTCAATCCAAATCGAATCGAAATTGAATCGAAATCAATAATAATCGATTGATACCCGAACCAGAATATATCTGAACCGATAAGAACCGGACTGATTGACCTGAATCAAAAGTATTTATTTTCTCATAAATAAACTCATATTTTAAATGTTTTTCAATTATTCTTTAATTATTTAATGATATTATGAATTATTATATTAAAATTGGGATGTATAACATATATTTAAACTACTTTTTTTACCCTTAACTCAAATAAATTATGACCCAAAACCGAATTGAACTGAAGACCCACCCGAACCATACCCGACTCGAAATATTACAAACCGATGAAAGTGGCTAACAGAAATGAACCCGATCAAAATCGAATTGAAATCGAAACTAAGGTCAAATCGATTTAAATCGAACCAATTTAATTCGATCCGAAATCGAATCGAATGACCCGTTTACTAGATCTACGTATAACCGAGATATAGGTAGGAGACCAAGGAGGCAGGGGCGGACCCAGGAATTTTCTCTATGGGGGGCACAATTTTTTTTTTTCCTAGTTACAATAACGAACTTACCCCTTACCACGGGAACATTTTTTTTAGCTCGATTTAATCTTATTCTATGGATTTTAATGGCCTAATCTCGCTAAAACAAGGCAATATTTTGAAATTGTGGACGCAATAATCTTGAAAATTTCATAATTTCATTGTGAATTTTGCGGTCGATTTTCAAACCCATACATGCAATATATGCTAGTTAGACTTTTGAAAAAAAAAATATAACTATGGTAATCAAACCAACAATCTTATAGTTAAATTATTGTATAAATTCGAATAAACATTAACAACACACTCATAATTTGAAAAAATTCAGAAAGTAAGAATAAGTAAAAAAAATGTCTTAAAAATTACCATATGATGGACAGTTAGTTTTGGTTTATTAGCATTTTTAGGTCTTCAAATACACAAATATAAGAGTTGTCAAAGTGGTCACATGCTAAAGTTTTGTACAAGTGGTCGGGGATTCAAATCCCACCAATATCATAAAATTATTAAATTTTAAACAACCCAAAAAATGAGTGCAGCAGGGTTCGAACACAGGTCTCTGAAGAAGTTGAATGCTACACTTACCAACTTAGCCACATTGTATTGGTATTGCAAATGCCAATGTTTATTACTTAATACTCCCTCATATTTTATGTATTCTTCCCTTTTCATTTGAGCGCTAGAATTAAGAAAATGAATTTGGACCACACAAAACACTATACCCCACATGCAATTAAATATGGATCACACAAAACACACAACCCCACCTCCAAAAATGGAAATAGGGAAGAAAACAAGAATGGACCAAAGAGGAAACATGGAAGAATAGATGAAATAGGAGGGAGTACAAAGTTTGAGAAATCCATTGTGGGCACGTGCCCCCTTGGCCCCCCCTAAATCCGCCCTTGCAAGGAGGCTATGAGTATTGTATTATTGTAGTAACGAAGGTTGATGTTGGTCAAATTTCCGAAACAAAGCACCTTAATTAAGCAAAGATCATGCACTTATTAAATGAAGCCGGTAGAAAAAGTACAACTTGGTATGGCTGTCACACGACAAACACAAAGTCTTGTAATAAAGAACAATTTACAAAAGACCTAAAATGCTTGGGTTTGTTAAATATTTGTGGGTTAGTCATTATTATTAATTAATTATTGTCGTGTTTGATAAGCAATTAAATCTGGCAAACTACTATAGGTGAGCGACGTGTGTGAAGCAAGTCAAAGTTAATTATACTCTCATCCCTAATCCGTAATTAGCAGATAACCTTAATCTTACAACTTGATTTGATTTACCAAAATTGCATGTCATAGTGTAATAGTTACGGTATGGGTACGTATTCCAGGCCTGCCAGTTGAATATTTCAATGAATCGTTTATGCGGAAAATAGGTTCAAATATAGGAAGGGTTAATCGTATCGATAAAAATACCGCATTAGCCGAGAGAGGGCAATTCTCTAGAATTAGCGTGGAAATTGATGTATCCAAACCATTAGTCTCCAAGTTTCGGATTAATAAGAAAGTTTATCGAGTTCAATATGAAGGTATTAAAACTATTTGTTTTAATTGCGGGAAAATCGGGCATAGTGCGGAGGATTGCCAGGGTAATGATTGTTCTAAGTCTAATCCAATATCAAGTACTCAAGAAGAAGGCAATGGTCAGTCGGAACTAAGTCCCTCAGAAGAAACAGGGGCCTTTGGTAACTGGATGTTTGTTAAAAAACCGCCTCGCAGAAAACCTCCAAGTAAGTTCGATTCCACCATCCCTTCTCGAATCAACTGGGGTAGCAAACAATCGAACTTCGAGTTTGGGAGCAGTTCGAACACCAAGTCAGGGTCAAGATTTGATTCTCTTACCAATTTGGAACAGAGTGAGAATTTGAAGGAAAATAATCCAAACTTTCCTAACACCAATTCCGCAAAACACAACTTAGGAAATAATATCCCTGTAATCTCTACCTTACCAAATTTAGCTAGACCAAGGAATTCCTACCAAAAGAATAATATTTCTCATAAAAATAAACGTAATAATATGCCAAAAAATTCTACCATAGTGCCTCCCAATGATGCAATTATACTCAAAGATATCACAAACTGCTCTGATATTAATTCAATTACAGAATCTATCAAAGATATAGCCTCTACTATCAAACACTCTCCTGTAATCTACTCTAACCCTCTTTCAAACAATCCAGTCACCGTAATTCAGCCTCACGACTCTAGCATTGTCGACAATGAGGCTGCACCCGTCAACTCTGATCGACATGAGACAGTCCGAAACACTGACTGTGATGGACCGATTGGAGCTGGCGATGATTCCACCTTGTCGGAAGTTCTTGTTCTCGAGTTGGGAGGGGATGGACGCACCTTATATGGGGGTGATGGTAAGGGAGTCTCCACTAATGAACTTGACGTTTGCACAGTGCAAGGACAATCCAACAAGCCTATGGATCGAAATGTCGATTCCATGGAATACTAATGAGATACTTTCTCTGGTAAGCCGTGCTTATATTTCTCGGTTACCTTTCCTACCGTTTCATATGTCAGACCGTATACCTAATTTGTGTCCCAATTCACCTCACATAACGTGTATGGTGTGGAATATTCAAGGCTCTGCTAATAGAGCTAAACTCTCAGCGTTAAAAGAGGTAATTCGAACTTATAAACCGTCTGTTTTGGCTCTAGTTGAGACCCATATGGGGAGTGATCATGCGTCTAAAGTTCAGAAAATTATTGGTTATGATGGACTTGCTCGAGTAGATGCTGTAGGTTTCAGAGGTGGAATATGGATTTTCTGGAAAACTGAACTGGTAACTGTTACTCCTATTACGCAACATACTCAATATATTACTATGGAAATCTCTCGTAATTGTGATACTCCTTGGTTTTTTACCGCTGTTTACGCTAGTCCTGACCCCCGGAATAGACGTGAGTTATGGGTAGAATTAGAGAATTTTGCTAAGCATAATAACCAGCCTTGGTTGTTGGCTGGTGATTTCAATGAAACTAGAAGTCTAGCTGAACGTCATGGTGGCGACAGAAATATGGCTCGTCGGTGCGACCTCTTTAATAATTGGATAGAGAATTGTCAATTGATTGAGTTAGAATTTTCGGGCCCGTCTCATACTTGGGCTCGGGGAAACAGTTCGGAAACCAGACAAAGTGCCCGTTTAGACCGTGCCCTGTGTAATAGTGACTGGAGTACTTTATTCGGGGACGCGAGTGTTCGTCACCTTCCTGCTATTCAGTCAGACCACTGTCCCCTATTGATTTCACCAAACGGATTTGCCCCAATGAGCTCTATTCAAAAACCGTTTCGGTTCCAAGCAGCATGGTTAACTCACGAGAAATTTGAAGAATTCGTGAATAATAATTGGAAGGATACTGGGTCACTTACGAGCCAATTAACCCAGTTATCTTCTAAGTTACAGGTTTGGAACGAGGAGGTGTTTGGTAATATTTTCCAGAAGAAAAGAATTCTAAAAGCAAGAATCGAAGGGTGCCAAAAAAAAATTATCCGTGACAAGAGACAGAGGCACAATTATTCTTGAAGCTAAGCTACGCAAGGAACTAGATGAAGTGCTTGAACAGGAAGAGATTTTGTGGTATCAAAAATCTCGGGTTGATTTTATTAGGGATGGGGACAGAAATACATCTTTTTTCCATGTGAGCACTCTAGTTCGTAGATGGAGAAATCGTATTAATTCCTTGAAGAATGATTCGGGGATTTGGATCGACAATAAAGAAGACCTTCAGACTATGGTAGTCGCGTTCTACAAAAAATTATATACCCAAGAAGGAGATTACGAGGGAAACGCTGACTTACCCTATGACCTTTTCCAAGAGTTTAACAATGAAGACTTCAACTGGCTCACTAGGCCATACACTATTGCTGAAATAGAAAAGGTTGTTTTAATATGGGATCTCTTAAGGCCCCGGGCCCGGACGGATTTCAAGCTCTCTTTTATCAAAAGCACTGGATCGTAGTTCGGAACTCGGTTTGTAAAACGGTTCTGGACGCGCTTAATGGGAAAGGTTTTCCCGAAGGCTTTAACGATACTCACATTGTTCTTATTCCCAAAGTGGTTGGCCCGGAAGTCATTACCCAATTCCGACCGATAAGCCTTTGTAACGTTGCTTACAAAATAGTAAGCAAAGTACTAGCAAACAGAATAAAAAAAGTTCTACCTCACCTGATTTCCGAAACACAAAGCGGGTTCGTTCCAGGTCGGCAAATTTCCGATAACATAATTGTATTCCAGGAAGTTATTCACACAATGAGGAAAAAGAAGGGTCGACAGGGCCTAATGGCCATCAAAATTGATCTAGAAAAGGCTTACGATCGACTTTGCTGGAACTTTATTAAAGATACTCTTAATGATATGTGCATTCCAGCCTATTTAGTAGATACCATTATGGAGTGCGTCATGTCTGTTAGAATGCAAATTCTGTGGAACGGAGAACCGACTGAGATGTTCATTCCCTCTCGTGGTGTTCGTCAAGGTGATCCTCTTTCGTCATATCTTTTTGTCATGTGTTTGAAAAAGCTACAACAAGCCATCGATTGCGAGCTTCGGAATAATACGTGGAAGCCTATTCAGGTTTGTCATAATGGCCCGTCTTTATCTAATTTATTTTTTGCTGATGATATGGTCCTATTTGCGGAAGCTTCGTTAGAGCAAGCAGAGGTAATCAATAAAGTCCTTTCTAACTTTTGCCAAGCCTCGGGGGAAAAAGTTAGTATGTCCAAATCTCGAATTTTCTTCTCCTCCAATACGGATATCAATGTCCAAGTTGCGGTCACTGATAAACTCGGATTTGAGAAAACTGACGATTTGGGCATTTATTTGGGAATGCCAACTATCAATGGTCGGGTTACGAAAGCTACATTTAATCATTTATTAGAAAAAGTGAATAGCCGTCTAGCAGGGTGGAGCACGAAACACTTATCCACGGCTGGCCGTGCGACTCCTGTCGAATCTACAGTGTCATCTATAACAAATTATAGCTTGCAAACTGCTAAAATTCCGCGGTCTATTTGTGATTCCCTTGATCGTAAGACTCGTAGATTTTTGTGGGGAGGTGATGAAAACAAGAGGAAGGTTCATTTGATCTCTTGGGATACCATTCAAAAGCCGAAATCTCAGGGTGGTCTCGGGATTACTTCTTCTAGGCAAGCTAATGCCGCTTTTCTTACCAAGCTTGGATGGAGGGTCTTAGCCGAGCCTCACAAACTTTGGGCTAGAGTACTACGTGCTAAATATTGCAAGGGTCGATGCGACGTTGATATGTTCTTTCCGAAGCCAAATATGTCAAATGTATGGGCCGGAATTTCTTCACAAGCCGACTCAATAAAAGAAGGCACATCCGCTGCCATTGGTAATGGAAGACGAACTCTATTTTGGGACCATTCATGGGTCGATGGTGGGCCTCTCTCGGATAGTGTTATAGCTGAAATTCCGGACTCCCTCCTTGGAGCAACAATGAGTGATATGTGGGATGAATCAGGTTGGAAATGGGACTGTTTTGCGAATTTTCTACCACGAGAAAGCCTCCTACGAATCGCCTCACATTCACTTTGTCCTGATCCTAATACTTTAGACTCCTTCTACTGGAATGGTACGTCAAGCGGTAAGTTTACGATCAAGTCAGCCCTCAATATCATTAAAAGTAATACGAATGTATCGGAATCAAACAATGTACAATGGCACACGATTTGGCGTCTACCAGTGCAGCAAAGAATTAAATTCTTCGTGTGGTTAGCAGCTCATGGTCGCGTCATGTGTAATGTCAATAGAGTACGGAGGAATTTGTCAGATGATCCGTTGTGTCCTAGGTGTATGGAGGCTGAAGAAACATGCGACCACCTCCTCCGTCAATGTGAAATCTCACGTGAAATTTGGAAATTCCTCGGAATTCCCGATGATCACCCATCTTTTTATATCCTGCCTTTTGTCGACTGGGTGTCCGAAAATGCAAGCAATAATTTGTCCTTGGGTATTTCGGAATGGTCTATGAAGTTTGCGATTACGTGCTGGTGGATTTGGAGGTGGCGTAATAATATTTCTTTTGGAAGAGCCGGTGACAACCCCACTTATCCTATTCAATTTTTACAACAACAGTTCGACTCGTCTAAAGCGGTCTTCGATAAGTTCAATTTGTTCATTCCGAATTCGGGTTCTCCTAGAAAAGAAGTATTTATTCGATGGCACCCTCCTCCCCATGGGTGGCATCTTTTAAATACAGACGGGGCTTCAAAAAAAAATCCAGGAGTTGCGGGATGTGGAGGAATTGTCAGAGATGAGACGGGTAACTTTGTCTCCGCCTTTTATTTCTCTAGTGGGATTTGTTCTTCTACGAAAGCAGAGATGTTAGCTCTGCATTTCGAGCATGCGCGGTCACTTCGAATAGGCAAGCTTCTGGTACATATGGATAATGAGTCGTGTGTGAGAATTGTCTTAGATGAGCAACTAATAAGTAATGGAATTCGCCACATAGTCCAGAAGTGCAAAGATTTGATTCAAGAACCGGATTGGACAGTTCGTGTTCAACATGTCTATCGAGAAGCAAACCGAGCTAGTGACTGGCTAGCTAACCAAGGTGTTCACGCATCTACCGCGATAACTTACCTCGACGTTCCACCGGCCCCTCTCCGGTCTATCTTGCGGGAAGATTTATTAGGAGTCGCTCTATCTCGTTTCATTCCTTAGTTTCGGGTTTGACCCTCTTATGTACCAAAAAAAAAATAGTGTAATAGTTAAGGGTAATAGTTAAAGTAAATGTATTGTGTACGACATGTTTCAAGTTCGAATTTTCTTCCCCGCGATTATAATGCTCTTGTTGCCCATATAACACAAAAAAAATGAAATTTGCTTTGGACTCGTATTGTGAGTGAGACATAACCTACATATGAACTAAACTCGACAATTTCTAATCTAACTAAATCTAAATTTATAATTCATGAGTCATTGTATTAATGCTAGTTTGGTCTTGGCTCGATCTCAAACCAAGAAAATTGTCCATAGAACCATTGGCCAAACTATCTTATGAATTGATTATGTAACAAAAAAACTCTATATCATGCACATCATTATTATGCAAAGTATGCATCGTAACTTTGATACATAATGTTAAAAGCCAACAACTACTCTCCGGTCATTCACACATGGATTCCTAAATGTTATTACTCATGGTCAAAATTAATGGCTTAACTATATATGTAATAGACTCATGAAAAATAAGGGGTAAATCATTACTGCCCAAATTTTCTCATTTTGTAGGCTACTCTAGGATTTAGGTGTCAAAAGTCTTGTGTTGTATAGTGTTAAGCCACTATAGCAATAGTACTTTGCATAGTATAAATAGTCTAGTATTTCGTATGAAAAATTCACTCAAACTTAGCACGTTACAAAAGCAATTGTAGTGGTGTAATATTTGTGAGTCAAGAGGAATAATATTAGTGAGTTTAAGAGTGTGAGTTTTTATTTGTAATTGATACATTTCCAATTTCATTAAGTGATAATAAAATTCATGTAAGAGTCCATATTATTATTATCGTCTTACTCTTATCACATAATATTTTTCATTACATTTCCGTATAAAATACACTCTGATTTCCCAACATTTGGCATCAGAGCTAGTAAGGTGGAGTGTTATTTATCTTGTCCAAATATTGATCCGGGATCAATATTATTTTAGAGTGCACAGTCCTCAGCTGTGAAGCAAATTGGTCAGGGATCAAGCTTACTTGATTGAGCCGGGCGTCGTCAAGTCACCATGGGAGATATCAACTTTTCAACTAGTGGTATTGAGAAGTTAAACAGTGGAAATTACAGTACGTGGAGCACACGTATGCAATTCTATCTGTTGGGACAAGATCTTTGGAGCATCGTTGGCGGTGGTGAAACCGTCAAACCAGCTCAAGGAGAAGACCTGAAGAAGTGGAAGGTCAAAGTCGGGAAGGCTATGATGTACGTGTTAACAGCAACCATCGAGGACGATATGCTGTATCACATCAAGGATGCGGAAACACCAAAGGAGGCATGAGATAATTTGAAAGAGTTATTCTCAAAGAAGAATGATTCTCAACTCCAGTAGCTCGAGAATGAGCTAATGTCGGTTCGACAAAATACCATGTCGCTAAACCAATGGTTTACCAAAGTCAAAACTTTATGTGAGCAAATCACAAAGTTGGATCCTTAAAATCCAATCACGGATACCAGGATGCGAAGAATTATTATCTTCGGTTTAAGGCCGGGATTCAGTACTCTTGTCGGAGCAATTCGAGGTTGGGCTACGCAACCAACTCTTATTGAGTTTGAAAATATGTTAGCCAACCAAGAAGCTCTAGATAAACAAATGTCTGGAGCATCCATCAAGGATGAGAAAAATGCTCTCTTTGGTAATAAAAAGTCATACCAAGGAGGTGACAAGAGAAATTTTGGATCGAATTCTCAAGGTAGTTCAAACAGAAAGCCAAGAGGATTTAAAAGAGGCCAAGGAAGACGAGGCTTCCAACGAGGGGAGCTCGTCAAAATCCATAATCAGACCAACAAAGAGGTCAAGGGCGACAAGATGATGTTTGCTATAATTGTGGGAAAAAGGGACACTATGCTCGAGATTGTTGGTCAAAACCTACAGAAGGAAATCTTCTTTATATACTTCCTCCATTCTCCTATGATGTTCCCATTTTATTAAAATATACCTCACATGCTCACATATATTCACAAAATGGGTACATCATATGAGAATGGAGGAAGTAAAAGAGAAGCCAGTTAAAGACTATTCATTGGTTCCCTGATTTTAGGGAACATCAAAAGGTGGTGAGATTTCATAACTTTAGGAAAATTAATTTTGACCTTTAACCTTCAACATACAAATCCTATGCCACTATTTTGTTTTTGTATCTCTATTTCTATTAAGTATCAAACAAACAAAAGATTTAAAATTATTAATACATTTCCATGCCTATTAAGCATTTTATATGAAAAATAAATTAAAAAAATAAAGCAAGATAAACTATTCGGGAAAAAAATTTGAATACAATATTTGTACAATAATCGTATTGTACTAATTAATTATTTCTACCATTGTTCATATTATGTATCATAAGTGAGAAGGATGTGTTGTTTTATTATTTTATTTGCGACAATGATAGATGTGTATACTATATGTAATATAACACATGTCATATACAAATGGAAAAAAAATGGTTAAATTATTTAACAGATTAGAGGGTGTTTGACATTGCTTACATAAAATAGTTTTTGATTTTCAAAAGTAAAATAGACTATAAGAAAGTGAAAGTCCTAGACTTCTAATTAAACTCCTCTAATTAGTTCATTAAATTACATTAACTTAATGATTTAGAATCTAGTTATCATGCATGCAAATATAAAAGCATAAAAGAAAAGATAAGACGAAAACATCTTTACATTGAGAATTTTCAGTTCAATATGGGCACAATAAGAACTCCTTGTTATTGTTCTTGAGCATGAAATTAGTGGATGATCCTCCATAAACCAACCTCTAAAGCTAAGTAGGCCTCCTTCTAGTTGCACCCAAGAATCAACCCAAATAATCTTAACTTATTACTAACTAGATAATAAGTAAGATATAATACTACTAATATTATTGTATTACTACACTAGTAATATGACATGAATATTAGTTTGCATGTGAGTTTAGAGAGATGTTGGAGGTTTTTAGAGAGAAGAAGAAAATAAGCATAAGAATGAATTTAAGTAGTACAAATGAGAACAACTCTTGTTCTCTTATGCATGGCCTTATGGCCGGTCACTACATGCCTTATAAGGCTCTTATTTTTGCTTATTTTATTCACATGCAAATGACTTGAGTGTTGGTATTAATTGTAATGATAATGGTGTCAAAACATGTCATTATCATATGATGGAGTGTGGTAGTAGTAGAGAAGAAACATTATTATTCTCCACTTGAAAAATCCGGCCTCCACATGTGAAATGTGGTCTATTTTGATTTTTGATATTTGTCCCACAAATACTTATAATCATATGCTTAATTATCTTGTATAATTAAGTGTTAATTTGATCAAATAACAATTATATGACTCAAATTAATAATCAATATACACTCAACTTTTATGTGATATTTAACCATTATATCAATATATAATGGGTCCCACAATGTCCAGTTAATTTATTTTACAACTCTTTGTAAATATAATTAACTAATTACCTCTACCTCAAAATATATGCATAACCTCAACTAATTTAATGAATTAACGATTAATCACTAAATTAAATCTTGTTTAATCGTATTAAAATAAGACATAAAATTTATTCAGTCAGTTATCGTATAATTGACTAATAAACTTAAGTGGAATGAGTTCCTAACTCAATTTCCAATAAATAACTCTCGTAACTAAACGTACATATCAAATATATGTAATGCCCTAATTAAACTGTATCATATACAAATAATTAGTATTCTATTTGGGTCTCATCCTATAGGTGTGACCTAAAGGTATCAGTTGATCACCGCCGTCATACGACAATAACGTCAAACTCTAGTCAGCTGAGCGTTACCGATTTACGTTAATCAAGTGACGTGGAGTATCAAAATATACCAATCATGCCACGTATATTCCAAATGAGTTTCATTATATAAATGCACTATTGTGGAGGACACTTACTCCAATAATCTCCCACTTGTCCGGTATAAGTTGTGCATATATGATATGTCTAGTTTTTATATGATTTTACTCCCTAGTTTAGCTCAATTTTACATGATTATTATACTTTGCTTAGTATATTTGTGAGCTAATTACGTGTTCAAGGTGCATTGCTCGTTTTTGCTATTTTTGTAGGAATCTAAGCATTTAGAGGTTTTTTCCTAACACAATTAGCAAGCACCAAAGTCCAACAAGCTAATGGAAGCAAAATGGACCATGAAAGGAGAATGACAAGCCAAGTATGAAGATTTGTGAAATGGATTGAAATGAAAATGAAAAAAACTAAAAATGAAGCCCAAAGCAAGGAGCCCACAACTCAAGCATATGATGCTTCACACGTCGTGCGGGACGTTAAACCAGCGCTTTTTGGGAGGCAACCCAAGCTTTTATTTGCTTTTATTTTATTTTCTTTATTTTTCTTATTTTCCGTAATTTCTCGCTTTTCGACTTAACTAGACTTGACGATGTTTCTTTTTGGTGATTTTTAGGTGAACAATGAAGACGAGAAGAATTGATGAGGAAATTCACGCATCCCCAAGCACGGAAACCCGTTCGGGGAAACTAATATTGCAAAACACGAAAAAGTCAGGAGACTTACAGAGGGCAAACCCCGATCGGGGTCCCTATTCCCCGATCGGGGTTTTATTTCCCAAGACGCCTGTTTATTTTCTGCTTGTTACGCAAAACGAAAATATACAGCACTATACTCTCTGAAACCCGACGGTATACTCTATCTTTCTTCTTCATTTTTCTTCATTTAAATCCCAAGGAAACATCATTTCCTTCATAACTTTGGAGGATTCCCCCATATTTATACTAGCTTGGGGTGAAGCTAGCTAGTCTAATAAGTTATTTTTGCTTTGCACTTTAGTTGTATTTTTCCCACTCCCCATTAAATACTAACCTCTTGTCTTCCCTGTTTTGTGCTTTGAACCGTTTTACGGTTAGCTTGGGTGTTTTTACATGTTGGCACATTGAGGACAATGTTGTGTTTAGCTTGGGGGGGAGGTTGCATTTGCATTTTAGTTAGGAGTTGCATTTAGTTTGAAAATTTATGAAACTTTGAAAATTTTTGTACTTCATATGCTTTGCTTGCCTACTTTGGTCATGGTTTACATAGTTGTACCCCTTTGTATATCCCAACTTTAGCTTAATAGCTAATGATTCTCTATTATTTGACGGGATAATTGCATTCATGGGGATGTCTTGACATAGTAGGTGGAAGATTGAAATTGAACTTAATAAGCTTGATCTTGACTTTTGGCAAGTTACAAATTGGTAAGGTAGAGCCTCCTTAGACCGATGCATCCATATCCGGTCTCTCTTAGGTGAGTGTAGGTCTCCTTATGGTTTGTGCTACATCAATTACGCACAAGTATGGTTTTAATTTCATTTCTTTATAAGCATGCATTCTTTTGTTAGCATTTTGGAGCCATTCACATGATAAATTTGCCTTTTTGAACCCATTCACAAAACAAATCATCTTTAGCTACATACAAAAAATTGCCTACCTTGTTGAGCTAGTAGCTTTGATTAATTTGTGTTTGGGTGCTCATTTAAGATTTGTTGTATTTTGAAATATCATGGTGAGCTTAATCTTAATGCTTTGGCATGAAGAAAGGGAAAAAAAAAATAAGAAAAATGATGAAAAAATGATGGAAATGAAAGAAAGAAAAAGAAAAGAGAAAAAGAAAAAAAAAAGCAAGAAATGAAAAAAAGAGAAGCATGTCTTGAATGTTGAAAAAAAAGAAGAAAAAGATGATTTAAGAAACTCTCATATTTTATTTTGGAGAGTTTTTCTTAAGAACTGTGTTGAAAATTTTGGGATATGATAGGATATATCGCACACCTATGCAAAGATAGATTTCCCTAGATACAAATAAATGTAGTACGAGGGGTCGAACACAAGGAGACGGGAATTTCGTTATGACATGCTATAATTGGACTACTATCAAGTCGGTTTAACAGTTTGGTTTGGTATGATGTTTAGGTAACTATGTTGCAAATCGATAATATTAAAAGAGTCTAGGGGAGTCAGGTCACTCATGCAAATACGTAAATGCTCATGTTAAACATAGGAATTCTTAATATTGTTAATTTTTTAGGCTAAAGACACCCATCTCTCGATATTAGTGTCAACCTTAGGTCGAGTCCTAAAGTACTTTCGTTATAACTAGAGTCGTCCTACTGCACATGCTTAGTCTAATCCGATTCCGTGCCTCTCGACTTTTAGAATGAATTAACAAATTTAATCGATGCAATTGGCCAAATAACAAAGATTAACAAAACAATACAAGCATGTGATAGAAACAATTTAACAATATTAGTTCATCCTTATTTTAACATTTACAATTTACTAATTATGCATGACTTCCTTACTCCCTAGACAAATGAAACTACTCACTCATATTGATAATTAAACTAATTCTATTTGATATAATAAACATGATGAATATGAAATTATAAATGAAAATAACTTGTTAATAAAATATACTACACTAAGTGAATGAAAACTAATGTAGATAACAATGAAACTATGATTAACTAAAAACCATGATTAACTAAATGATTCGTAAGGTAAATGACGGAAATGAATACTAACATAAAACTAGAATTAGGATTACCGCAATAGAGCAATACAACTCGGAAATGAAGAACAAATAACCCAAGTGGTTGAATGGAAAGATTGCAATATAACTTCAAAATGTAACCAAATGTTTGACAAAATAATAACTAAAAGTTTAGCTAATTATAAAACTAAGAAAAACTTGCGTGCTTAAGCTATGAAAGATATGATGAAAGATAAGTGAAAAGATGATAAAAGATGATAAAAGATATATAAAAAGATATCCCTAAGTGTCGAAGTCCCTCTCCTTTATATAGGGAGAGGGGACTTGAAACGGTTAAGTCACAGAAGCCAAACCCCGATCGGGGTTCTCAGGCCCCGATCGGGCCCTCTTTGATCCGGGCACATTGCGTTAATTCCTCCATTTAATGCTTAAGGAATCCTAAGCTATGCCTTTAAAAACCTTAATTCTCCGGTTAATTGCATAGTTTAGGGTTTCTTTGAGCATCTAAAAGAGTATCCTATGCTTGAGCTGTGGACTCTTTGCTTTGGGCCTCATTTTTGGTTTTCTTTCATTTTCATTTCAATCCATTTGACAAATCTTCATGCTTGGCTTGTCTTTTTGCTTTCATGGTCCATATTAGCTTGTTGGACTTTGGTGCTTGCTAATTGTGTTAGGAAAAAGCCTCTAAATACTTAGATTCCTACAAAACATAGCAAAAACGAGCAATGCATCTCGAACACGTAATTAGCTCATAAAAATACTAAACAAAGTGTAGTAATCATGTAAAAATCGAGCTAAATTAGGGAGTAAAATCATATAAAAACTAGACATATCAAACTCCCCCAAGCTAAACCCTTGCTTGTCTTCAAGTAAGCACATAAGACTAAGACAAGAGAGGAAAACAATGAAGTCCCCACAATTGCAATATCCAATTTTAAACTATCAAGCATAATGACTCAAATCCCGAAACAACATGGGCATAAGGATAATGCAAAAACATGGATGAGATTTACATGGCGATGTAGCATGAAAGACTTCAATTGAACTTTTTGGCTCTTGCATGATCTTTTGACTTATGGACTCTTACGATACTCTCAAACTCATTTTATTGCGAAAGGATTTTTGTGAGTAGTACTCACCTATCCTCGACTCATGAGAGTGTGCCCGCAATCTAATATGGTAAAAATTTTAAAACTACAAGCCAAAAATATTATAATGCAAGCATGAAAAGGAAGCCATAGGTAAGAAGAAGGTTAATAATAAATGGGTAAGAAACGGGAACAAATGATTCATGGTATGTGGGGCTAAGTCAAGCTAGCAACAACCATATGTAAGGATGCTCAATCCCAAAACTATCCCAAAATTTTCAATATAATTTTCAAGAAGACTCTCCAAAATATATGAAAAAAAACATGAGAGCTTCTTAAATCTTTTTCTCCTTCTCTTATCTTTTTTTTCTTTCCTACAAAATATGCTTCTTTTCTTTTCATTTCATGCTTTTTCTTTCTTTTTCTTCTTTTTTCTCATCTCTTTTTCATTTCCATCATTTTTTCCATCATTTTTTTTGCTTTCAAAGCATTAAGTCCAGGCTCACAATTATACTTCAAAATACGACAAATCCTAAATGAGCACCAAAACACAAATTAATCAAAGCTACTAGCTCAACAAGGTAGACAATTTTTATATGTAGCTAAGGTAGATTTTTGTGAATGAGTTCAAAAAGGCAAATTTAATCATGTGAATGACTCCAAATTGCTAACAAATGAATGCATGCTTATAAAGAAATGAAATTAAAATCATACTTGTGCGTTTTTGATGTAGCACAAACCATAAGGAGACCTACACTCACCTAAGAGAGACCGAATATGGATGTATCAGTCTAAGGAGGCTCTACCTTACCAATTTGTGGCTTGCCAAAAGTCAAGATCAAGCTTATTAGGTTCAATTTCCATCTTCCACCTACTATGTCAAGACATCCCCATGGATGCAATTATCCCGTCAAATAACAAAGAATCACTAGCTATTAAGCTAAAATTGGGATATACAAATGGGTACAACTATGTAAACCATGACCAAAGTAGGCAAGCAAAGCATATGAAGCACACAAATTTCAAAGTTGCATAAATTTTCTAACTAAATGCAATTCCTAACTAAAATGAAAATGCAACCCCCCCCCCCCCCCCAAGCTAAACACAACATTGTCCTCAATGTGCCAACATGTATACACACCCAAGCTAACCGTAAAAACGGTTCAAAGCACAAAACAGGGAAGACAGGAGGTTAATATTTAATGGGGAGTGGGAAAAAAGAATACTAGAATGCAAAGGAAAACAACTTACTAAACTAGCTAGCCTCCCCCAAGACAATATAAATATGGGGGAATCCTCCAAAGTGATGAAGGATATGATGTTTTCTTGAGATTTAAATGAAGAAAAACGAAGAAGAAGGATAGAGTATACCGTCGGTTGTCTAATAAGAGGAATGCTGTAACTTTTGCTCGCGTACAAAACAGAACAAAAACAGACGCATATAAATTAGGAACCCCGATCGGGGAATGGGAACCCCGATCGGGGTTTGCCCTCTGTAAGTTTCTGTTTATTTTTTTGTTTTGCAGTTTCAACTTCCCCGAACGGGTTTCCGTGTTTGGGGATGCATGAATTTCCTCATCAACTCTTCTTGTCTTCATTGTTCACCTAAAAATCACGAAAAAGAAACATCGTCAAGTCTAGTTAAGTCGAAAAACGAGGAATTACGGAAAAGAAGAAAATAAAGAAAATAAATTGAAAGCAAATAAAAGCTTGGGTTGCCTCCCAAGAAGCGCTGGTTTAACGTACCGCACGACGTATGAAGCTCGAGTCGTTTCAAGCGTCCATGCAAACTCCCTCGATTATCCCAATGATCGCATTCTCATGGGAGACCTTACCACCGATTTGAAATTCTTCCTCCTTCAAAATTTGCCCATCATCGTCAAAGTGTGAGCTTTCCTCCATGGACAACCCTTCTCCATCCAACTCATGCTCAATTTCGTCATCACCTACAAATGATTCTAATACCAAGAGTGCCTCCAAAGGGTCTTTAACCAAAGACTGAGGTATAAACTCATCTATGACATTGTCCAAAACATCAATAGAAAAGTAAGACTCTTCAAACATAGGACTCTTCATGGCACTATTCAAGTTAAATGTGACCTTATCGTCACCTACTTCCAATGTTATTTTACCTTTCTTGACATCCATTATCGCACCCGTGGTATGCAAAAAGGGTCTTCCCAAAATAATTGGGATTTGGGCATCCTCGGGCATGTCAAGAACTATAAAATCAACGGGAATGAAGAATTTACCAACTTTGACGGGAACATCCTCCAAAACTCCCAAAGGGCTTTTTATAGAAGGATCCGCCATTTGCAAAGTGACGCTAGTACATTTCAAGACTCCCATATTTAGCTTAGCACAAATAGAGTAAGGAGCGACACTTACACTAGCACCTAAATCACATAAAGCTTTATCAATTTGATAAGTGCCAATTGTGCATGGAATGGAAAAACTACCGGGATCTTTTAACTTAGGAGGGGACTTGTTTTGCAAAAGAGCACTACACTCGGCGGTGAAGGCTATAGTTTCAACTTCGTCAAAAGTCCTCTTCTTAGTTAAAATGTCTTTCATGAACTTAGTATAAGACGGAATTTGAGTGATTAATTCGGTAAAAGGAACAGTTACCTGGAGGTTCTTCACAACTTCCATAAATTTATCGAATTGGGTGTTCTTGTGATGCTTTGCCAATCGATGAGGGAAAGGCACTTTGACTTTTTCCGGCTCCTTTGTCTCAACAACCTTCTTTGTAGGAGCATCCTCCACATCTTTGACTTGTTCAATTACAATAGGATCATCCACCTTCTCGGGCATAACCTCATCCTTCTTACCGTTAGATGAAACCTCCAACTCAACAAGCACCTCCTCATTGTCTTTGGGCATGGGTGGCTCATCATACTTTGTACAACTCCTCAAGGTGATTACATTGAGAGTATCGTGTGGTTGCTCACCTTGAGGTGGTAATTGACCTGGTCTCCTTTGAGAGCTAGAAGTGGCTAGTTGAGCCATTTGTTGCTCTAACATTTTGTTGGAGCTAGTGTCCTCCACAGTTAGTGTGATAACGTGTATAAATCTCTTACAGGTTCACAGGGTATACTTAGTATTCTTATCAGTTGATTAACGTTTATCGATAACGGTTGGCTTGCTAGAAGTTTGACGTTATTGTCATTTTAATGGCGGTGATCAACTGGTCCCTAAAAGTCACACCTAAAGGATGTGTTTGAGAGATATGATTATATGAAAAATATGATCATATTGATGCCTTATATGACTAAAAGGTTAGTCGATGTATATGACTAAAAGGTTAGTCAATGTAATGATGATACGATTATTTAATACGATTAAATAATACTGGCTGAGACGAATTAAATGTTAATTCGTAATTGAATATAAAATGTTGTATCTAATTAATGTATATAATGTAATTATTTTATACGATTAAATAATGTTAGCTTAAACGAATTAAATGTTAATTCGTAATTAAATATAATCTGTTATATTTAATTAGTAAATTATAAATATACGATGTTTATAATTGACGTATATATTATAATATTACATACACATATTATACATTAAATAAATAAAAGAAGGAAGAATCCTATCTTGACTCCAATTCCTAATACAAGTAGAAGAAAAAGAGGGAAGACTCCTCCCTCTACTAGACTTCTATTTGGACGTGTAAAAGGAGAGAGGAGGAGAGTTTTATATAAACTCTTATTCTCTACATAATTCATTATTCAATTCTTGACACAAAAATCATCAGTAATTTTTGTATTATTTCTAGCACGAGAAAAGACATATCTCAGAGCATCTTGGGTGCAACAATTAGGAGAATATCGATCTCGATATTTGTTCTTAGGCCATATTGCTAGGACCAAAGGTTGATTCTAATCTGTATGCTTTTCGTTTATGACTCGTATTTCATATATTATAATTTCGTTATAATCCTTAAAATTCATGTATGAAATATACCGATATTTTCCACAAGTGGTATCAGAGGCAAGGCTACGAAATTATTTTTATATGATTTTTCATGAATGAAATATTGAATTAAATTTTTTTTAGAAATTTTTTTTAAATTTTTCGGCTGATTTTTTTTTCGGTTGTTTTAAGAAAAAAAAAATCAGATTTTTTTTATATTGGCCGAATTTTTTGCTGTTTATGCATTATAAAGATAATGTATAATTGTTGTTGTGAAAAAGTTCACAAATTTTTGGATACCCAATTATTTTAAAAAGATTTAAAATAATGTTGGATTAATTCATATTATACGATAATATGAATTGGATTATGCTTGATTGGAATTATTGTGATTAATTAAGGAATTGTTACACAATTTTGATCATTTTAAATAGGTGGTTTGGATAAATTACTTTACATAATTAAGGAATTATGTCTTGAATGATTAATTTATTGTTGATGCATTTTATTTTGTTGAATGATTTGTTGAATGGTTTATTTACGTATTTTGCAATTGGTTGTAATTTGTATTACCTAGTGTGGCGTTAGTTGATTATGTTTTCGTAATGATGGAAACATGATCTTGATGTAATTTTGAGATCTCGAATCTCCTTTTATTTTCTTTGAAGTTATATTTTTTTAAATTAGAATGTAAATAGGTTTATATTTGTAATTTATTAAATGTAATTTGAGAAGACTAAAGATGGAGATCGGATTGCTCACTCCCGCTACATGGACCAAGATGGAACATCAAGACAAGCTTTTCGGGTCCAATCATGGATGGATTCCAAAGTTGTATTTTTTGTTCATTTTGTTAGATATGCCACAGTAGGACTTTGTAATTTTACGTATTTTTGTTCTTGTTGCTTTTCATCACATGATAGTTAGTGCATTATATTCCACCTAAACCAAACCACCTACTACTAAAATTGCATGAAAATTAATTCATATAGTTTGGATGTTATTTATCATGGACATAAAGATGTCACACGAATTTTAAGCCATCATCTTAGTTTATTCATTCTCGCATGCTAGATATTCGTTCACTTAAAATGAATTAAAATAAAGTTGATGGGATCTTTCTCTAAAACCTAAAATTGAGACTAGTCTTTATAGGCCAAACTACTATGAATCCCTTCTTCGTCGGTAGGCATATAGGATCTTACTCTCCATATGTGATACAAAATTTTGCGGAAGCGTTTTCAAAGAAAAAGACTAATAATAAAAATAAGGGATATTTGCTTTGAATTCCGCCAAGAACTCAAAACAATGGGATATTTGCTCGAACTAGACCTATAATTCGAACAATGGTGAACTATAATCAAGACCTATTGATTACATTTCGGGTTAGTGTTTGAAAACGCGTCAAACAATAACAAAGAACTGATTGAAACTCGACAATCAAAGGATTTGCTTTTTTTCTTATCTTGGGTGTGTTATAAAACAAGCTTGACTGGCTATATATAGCCTTACAATAAAGCAAAAAAGAATGCCAAAACCCTAGCTATTAAGAATAACAATTATTAAGAAAATTTATTAACAACATAATGACAAACAATGAATCTACCCGAGCAATGAATCTAGACAAGCAATCAAATTCGCATCATACTCCCTTTCTTTGAAAAGAATCGACCCGATTCTTGAAATCATTTAATCCCTCGGGATCGTCGTAGGTGCTTTCAAATGAGAACAAACCAACATGTCTTACCTTTTTTTTTTCGGATGAACAGTACTCGACGAACAAGGATTTTTTTTAGAACAGTTTTTTCGGGTGAACAGTACTCTGACGAGAACAGTTTTTTTTTTTTTTTTTTTTTTCGAATGAATAGTACCAGACGAAACACAATAAATTTTTTTTGGATGAACAGTACCCTGACAAACGAGATTAGAATTTTTTTTTTTTTTTTTTTACTTCCACCCCTTGAAAAACAAGTTTCTAGAAGATGCTCTAGAGATCAAAACCGATTAACCCTCGAACTACCTCGCTCGAGTTTAACCCTTGAATTCCAATCGCAATCAGAATTTCAACACTTGAGTTTGATGCGCCTAGGACCGTCTTGAATTTAAGGAAATCAAGAGCCTAAGCTCTGATACCATATGATACGAAATTTTGCGGAAGCGTTTTAAAAAATAAAGACTAATAATAAAATAAAGGATATTAGCTTTGAATTCCGTCAAGAACTCAAAACAATGGGATATTTGCTCGAACTAGACCTATAATTCGAACAATGGTGAACTATAATCAAGACCTATTGATTACATTTCGGGTTAGTGTTTGAAAACGCGTCAAACAATAACAAAGAACTGATTGAAACTCGACAATCAAAGGATTTGCTTTTTTTCTTATCTTGGGTGTGTTATAAAACAAGCTCGACTGGCTATATATAGCCTTACAATAAAGCAAAAAGAATGCCAAAAGCCTAGCTATTAAGAATAACAATTATTAAGAAAATTTATTAACAACATAATGACAAACAATGAATCTACCCGAGCAATGAATCTAGACAAGCAATCAAATTCGCATCAATATGACTCCTTCTACGTTGGGTAAGTAGTATGTGTTGACTTATTTTACCTCAACATTATAATCCGAAGAGTTTCTCGTGATTATGATGCACTAAAGATAAAATTTTATCGACCAAGAATTCTCAAGGTAGAATTAGCCAAAAGGTTGGTTGATCAATTTACAGATAATTGAGTCTTGGGATCATTTATATAATTCTTGAGGGAGGTCAATTGTATAAATGCTTGAGTCTTCGCATTAAACGAGTTTTTGCAATAGACTTAATTAATATCGATGAGTATGCTTATTGTTATATTTTTTTCGCAGTGTAGAATTCGTCTTATATTGATAATACTGCTATAACAAATGGCTGGTCATAATGATGCCCCTATGCCAAGTGCCACACTTGCACGCGAGTCCTGGCTTAAAAAATTTATGGATCACATGAATCAGTCCACGCGACTGAAAAATGACGGGTCCAACTTTGCGGACTGGGAGGCGGCACTACGGAATGCAGCCATTGCTGACGGCAAGCTCCAGTACTTGACTGAGCCAATACCGCCAAACCCAGGCCCCAATGCGAGAGCTAACGAGTCACATGGTTATAATGACTTTGTTATGGAAGCGGGTGCGATAAAGAACGTACTCGTTTTTGCAATGGAACCCAATTTGCAAAGACGCTTCATTGCCCAAGGTGCAAATAAGATTTTCACCACGCTCACTAACGAGTTCTCAAAAGCACCGAGAATCGTTACTTATGAGCATACATGTCGCTTCTTTGAGGCGAAACTCCAGAATGGCCAACCGGTTAGCCCACACATTCTTGATATGATTGAGAATGTCGAGAAACTGGAGGCATTTGATTGCAAAATCAGTGAGAGCATAGTCATTGACCGTGTGCTTCATTCACTTCATGATGGTTTTGCCCTTTTCAGGGAAAATTACTACATGAATGACATGAAGAAAAGTCTTCATGAGCTACACTCACTTCTCGTACAGACCGAGAAGGATCTGAAATTGAGTGGGAGCATGAAGCAAGATGTTCTCATGATTTCCAACAAAAACAAAGGTAAGGGCAAGGCTCATGGCGACCTAAATGTAGGGAAGCCAAAGTTTAAGAAGTCAGGAAAGGGTAAGAGTGGGCCTGGTGAGACTAGTAGCTCACAAGGCAAGGCAAAGAGCAAGGACAGTGACATTGAATGCCACCATTGCCACAAGACTGGGCATTGGAGGAGGAACTGTCCAGTGTACCGTGAGGACATAAAAGCAGGCCGCGTCACTCCTGTTGGTATGTCATCTTATATTCATATGATTGAGATTAACCATGCAAGTTTCGGAACTTGGGTACTTGATACTGGTTGTGGTTCTCATCTGTGTAATCATTTGCAGGGCCTAAAAAACATCACACCTCTCGCAAAGGGTGATGTGGACCTGCGAGTCGGGAATGGAGCAAAAGTTGCTGCAGTCTCAATGGGAACATACGTAATCCAACTCCCGAGTGGATTTGAGTTGTATTTATATAACTGTTACTATGTACCCAGTTTATCTAAGAACATTATATCTGTTTCCGTACTTGATAAAGACGGTTTTTCATTTTCAATAAAAGACAATAGCTGTATTTTCTCTTTGAATGAAATAATTTATGGCAAAGCAGTTTCCATGAATGGCATTTATATCTTAGATCAAACAACAGAAATATTACACGTGAATAATAAGAAAGTAAAGGTTGGTGACAAAGATCAAACTTATCTATGGCACTGTCGTATGGGACACATAAATGAAAAACGTGTAAAGAAGCTCATTAAGAATGAGACTATCTCCCCATTTGATTACGAATCATTTGGCACGTGTGAATCATGTCTTATCGGCAAAATGACTCGAATTTCCTTCAAAGGTGTTGGAATGCGTGCTAATGACCTATTAGGACTCATACATACTGATGTATGTGGACCTATGTCAATCAACGCAAGAGACGGCTATAGATATTTTATCACTTTCACGGATGATTTGAGTAGATACGGATATGTCTACTTAATAAAGCATAAAAGTGAATCCTTTGAAAAGTTCAAGGAATACAAGAATAAGGTTGAAAACCAACTGGGAAAAAAGATTAAAGCACTTCGTTCAGATCGTGGTGGCGAATATCTTTCAAATGAGTTTGATCAACACCTTAAAGATTGTGGTGTAGTATTACAGTTAACTCCACCAGGAACACCTCAATAAATGGTGTGTCCGAACGGAGAAATCGAACATTACTTGATATGGTTCGATCCATGATGAGTCACACTGTAGTACCTGATTCATTATGGGGTTATCAGCTGCTCTTGTACTTAACTGAAGTCCGTCTAAAGCTGTAGACAAGACTCCATATGAGTTATGGAAGGGAACGGTCCCTAACTTGTCCTTTATTCGGGTTTGGGGCTGCGAGGCTTATGTCAAGTGGAGACACGAGGATAAGCTCGGCCCGCGATCGGTCAAGACATACTTTATTGGTTATCCAAAAGGAATGTTTGGTCATTACTTCTATTCGCCTACCGAACAACGAGTTTTTGTTGCGGCTAGTGCGAAGTTCTTAGAGAAAGAGTTTCTCGAGAATAAGTCAAGTAATAGAACCTTCGATCTGTCGGAGATTCAAGAACCAACAACCGAGCAATCAATGGAGGAAGAGGTTCCTTCAACTTCTTCTACGGTTAACATCTCTATGGAACCTAGGAGGTCGGGTAGATTCTCCATTCCTCCAGACAGATACATTGGTATGGTCGAGGAGAATGAGAGAGATAATGTTTTACTCCTAGAGAGTAACGAACCCGCTACATATAAAGGTGCCATGACATGTTCCGACTCTAAGCTATGGCTTGAAGCCATGCAATCCGAGATGGACTCCATGTATGAGAATGACGTATGGGATCTTGTTGATTTGCCTGATAAGGTACGGCCTCTTCAGTGCAAATGGCTTTATAAGATAAAGCATTCCGTAGAAGGACAACCAGACACCTATAATGCACGACTAGTGGCAAAAGGTTTCACTCAAGTGCAAGGATTGTATTATAATGAAAGTTTTGCACCCGTAGTTATGCTGCGTTTCATTCGGATAATCTTAGCGATTGACGCTTTTCATGACTATGAAATTTGGCAGATGGATGTGAAAACTGCCTTCTTAAACGGTTATTTGGAGGAGGAGTTGTACATGGTACAGCCCGAAGGTTTCATTGATCCTAAAAATCCTAAGAAAGTTTGCAAGCTTAAGCGTTCCATTTATGGACTTAAGCAAGCTTCTCGGAGTTGGAATCATCGTTTTGACCAGGTGATAAAAGAGAATGGTTTCACTCGATCGGTCGAGGAACCATCCTTATATGTCAAGTCGAGTGGGAGTAAAATTGTCTTCTTAATATTGTATGTCGATGACATACTCTTGATTGGGAATGTCATTCCTCTCTTATCTTCGGTAAAAGTATGGTTAAAGAACCATTTCCAGATGAAAGATCTGGGTGAGGCACAACACATATTGGGGATCCGTATCTATAGAGATAGATCACGACGGATGTTATCACTCGGTCAGGAGTCTTATATAGATAAATTCTTGAGAGGTTCAGCATGACCAACTCCAAGAAGGGGTACCTTACAATGATTTCTGGGATGCATTTGAGTAAAACTCAGGCACCCAAGACATCGGAAGAGGTCGAGGGCATGAGTCGTGTTCCTTATGCATCAGTCATAGGATCGATCATGTATGCTATGATATGCACACGTCCAGACGTGGCATATGCATTGAGTATGACGAGTCGGTACCAAGGCAATCCAGGTGAAACACACTGGATGACTGTTAAAAATATCCTTAAGTACTTACGAAGGACTAAGGATTGAGTATTGACTTATGGAGGAGTTACTAAGCTATGCGCAATCGGTTACGCGGATGCTAGCTTCCAAACGGATCGAGATGACTCGAAATCTCAGTCTGGATTCGTCTTTACTCTTAATGGCGTTGCGGTCAGTTGGAAAAGTTCCAAACAAAGTGTTATAGCATATTCTACAACTGAGTCCGAGTACTATGCCGCTTTGGAAGCTGCAAAGGAAGCTATATGGATGCGCCAGTTTTTACAAGGACTAACCGTAGTTCCTAGTTCGAATGACCCAATCACCATCTATTGTGATAATAGAGGTGCCATTTTCCAGGATAAGGAGCCTAAGTCCAGCAACAAGTCTAGACATGTACTTCGGAAGGCTCACATAATCCGAGATTACGTGGAGCAAAAGGAGATAGTGATAGACAAGATTGCTTCGTATGACAACATCGCGGATCCTCTCACTAAACCGTTAAAATATGATAAGCATGAAGGGCACATTATTTCCATGGGAATTAAACGTGTTCTTGAGTTGTAGTAGATGTATATATGGATTAGATAAATGTCTCTTTTTCATATACTATTTATAACATCATTGTATTGTTTCATATTTTGTTTTTCATGTGGGTTGTACGACAACATTGAATGCCACAAAGTGAACTGAATTACGTTATATTTGTTTTGGTCCGTAATCGCCACATGAGCTGATAACTCTGGCAATTATATTGTGAAGTTGATTGATGGTGGGTTCAACGAGCCATAACTCAAACGGTTGACTGATCGATCACAGATACGAGTTATAAAGATACCTCGTAGGACATCAAGACATCGTTATGGAGTCCTAAATGTGTAAAACATTCAGTGCCATGTCGTGGATTGGACGTCCATAGTGTTCCTAGAGTCGATTCTTTTGACTATCGACTGTCTCTTGAGATTAAGGCAATTTTTGGGTGACTTTAGTTTCTTTCTCATGGTCGACCATAACAGGAGGCTAAGCAGATTTTTACTGGGTCATTTCATACTGTGCTTGTATCTGCAGGATTTGAGTTGAAGAAAATATCCAACCTTTATCAGGTTTTGTTATTTCTCAGGGCCACTCGAGGAGTTGTAACTGAAATGCATTGCCATGCTTGAATAATGATTCGTTTATCAGTTAAGTTACTCTTTAGTCGGGAAAACCACTCTTGATACTGATCACTTGTACAATACGACCTTTGTGAATACGGACTTTGCAAATTGTTTTACATTGAGTGGGAGAAATTTTAGATATGAGAATCGGTTATCGCGCATACACTTGTAAGGACAAGTGGGAGATTGTTGGAGCTAGTGTCCTCCACAGTTAATGTGATAACGTGTATAAATCTCTTACAGGTTCACAGGGTATACTTAGTATTCTTATCAGTTGATTAACGTTTATCGATAACGGTTGGCTTGCTAGAAGTTTGACGTTATTGTCATTTTAACTGGCGGTGATCAACTGGTCCCTAAAAGTCACACCTAAAGGATGTGTTTGAGAGATATGATTATATGAAAAATATGATCATATTGATGCCTTATATGACTAAAAGGTTAGTCGATGTATATGACTAAAAGGTTAGTCAATGTAATGATGATACGATTATTTAATACGATTAAATAATACTGGCTGAGACGAATTAAATGTTAATTCGTAATTGAATATAAAATGTTATATCTAATTAATGTATATAATGTAATTATTTTATACGATTAAATAATGTTAGCTTAAACGAATTAAATGTTAATTCGTAATTAAATATAAACTGTTATATTTAATTAGCATATTATAAATATACGATGTTTATAATTGACGTATATATTATAATATTACATACACATATTATACATTAAATAAATAAAAGAAGGAAGAATCCTATCTTGACTCCAATTCCTAATACAAGTAGAAGAAAAAGAGGGAAGACTCCTCCCTCTACTAGACTTCTATTTGGACGTGTAAAAGGAGAGAGGAGGAGAGTTCTATATAAACTCTTCTTCTCTACATAATTCATCATTCAATTCTTGACACAAAAATCATCAGTAATTTTTGTATTATTTCTAGCACGAGAAAAGACATATCTCAGAGCATCTTGGGTGCAACAATTAGGAGAATATCGATCTCGATATTTGTTATTAGGCCATATTGCTAGGACCAAAGGTTGATTCTAATCTGTATGCTTTTCGTTTATGACTCGTATTTCATATATTATAATTTCGTTATAATCCTTAAAATTCATGTATGAAATATACCGATATTTTCCACACATTTTGATTGCGGAACCATGGTTTTGATCATTTTTTTGAAATTAAGCTAACATGTCCGATTGAGTCTTAGCCAATTGTACTACTAAGAACTTGAGTTCTTGATAGTGTTGTTGGACATTTTGTTGTGGTGGAACTTGGGTTGGTTGGGAGTTTTGGATTTGTGGTCTTTGTTGGTAGTTTTGATTTTGATAACCCGGTGGATAATTGAATCTTTGTTGTGGGACATAGGCATTTTGTTGAGCTTGAGGCACAAAATTTTGTTGGGGTTGAGGATTGAGCACATTGTTGCTTTTGTAGGACAAGTTGGGGTGGAATTTTGTGTTCGGGTTGTAAGTATTGGAAAAGGTACCTAGTGGATAAGAACTTTGTTTAAAAGTTTGAAAAGCACATACCTCTTCCATAGTGGCTTGACACACATTAGAATAATGACCCGCACCTCCACAACTTTCGCAAACAACAATTTGACTAGTAGAAGACACGACATTGAGTTAATGAACCGCTTGTTGAGCCTCCAACTTTTCTTGGAGCAAAAGAATTTGATTCTTCAAGATGCTAGTGTCGACAACTCCTTCTCCTCCTTGGATGGGTGCACTCCGGGAATTAACATATTGGGCATCGTGGATCGCCATAGATTCAATGGTGGCATGAGCAATATCCGTGTCAATCTCTTGAAAACGCCCATTGTTGGCGGAATCAAGAATTCTTCGGTATTCGGCACAACACCCATTGTAGAATGTTATGGCAAGGAACCAAGCATGCAACGACCCATGGTGTGGGCATTGCCTTTGGAGCTCCTTGTACCTCTCCCAAGCTTCATAAAAGCTCTCAAGAGCTTGTTGACGGAATCCCGTGATTTGGCTCCTCAAAGTTTGAGTTTTCTCGGGTGGAAAAAACTTTTGATAGAAAGCAAGAGCCAATGTCTCCCAATTTGTCACTCCCATGGTGGCACGATCAAGGCTATTGATCCAAAGATTTGCCTTCCCCTTCAAAGAAAAAGGGAAAAGTATTTCCCTAATTTGGGCTTGAGTGACACCCGTTTGGCGAATCATGGAGCAATAGTCACAAAAGTTTTGCACATGCAAATTGGGATCCTCCAAAGGACTTTCCCCAAATTGCTTCCTCTCCACAAGAGTAATGAAAGCTGGTTTGATCTCGAATTCCGGGGCGGTAATTTGAGTGGGGTGATACCGGCCGGAAGCATAGCCGCGGTGGGCTTGGAATGATCGGAAAGTTTCATCATTCTCCTAGGTGGTGAGGGTGGTGGTGATGATGATGAACTAGAAACCTCCTCTTGTTCAAGATTCTCCAGATCGTCTAAGTAAGACTTTTTGGCACTTTCAACTTGCACGGGAGAAGAGGCGTCTTTTACTTCTTTCCAAAAGCGTCGTCTTCTACGAAAGGTTTTCTCAGGCTCGGAATCCGGTGAAATTAAGTCTTCCTTACGAGAAGACCTGGGCATAAGGCAACTATCTTCAAGGAAATTGTAAGTACGGTCTCAAGGAACAAGTGTTCCTAAAGACAAGGAAAAAAAATGATAGAAGTCTACAAATCAAAAACGAAATAAAACCGTTTCCCCGGCAACGGCGCCAAAATTTGATAGGATATATCGCACACCTATGCAAAGATAAATTTCCCTAGACACAATAAATGTAGTACGAGGGGTCGAACACAAGGAGACGGGAATTTCGTTATGACATGCTATGAATGGACTACTATCAAGTCGGTTTAACAGTTTGGTTTGGTATGATGTTTAGCTAACTATGTTGCAAATCGATAATATTAAAAGAGTCTAGGGGAGTCGGGTCACTCATGCAAATAATACGTAAATGCTCATGTTAAACATAGGAATTCTTAATATTGTTAATTGTTTAGGCTAAAGACATCCATCTCTCGATATTAGTGTCAACCTTAGGTCGAGTCCTAGAGTACTTTCGTTATAACTAGAGTCGTCCTACTGCACATGTTTAGTCTAATCCGATTCCGTGCCTCTCAACTTTTAGAATGAATTAACAAATTTAATCAATGCAATTGGCCAAATAACAAAGATTAACAAAACAATACAAGCATGTGATAGAAACAATTTAACAATATTAGTTCATCCTTATTTTAACATTTACAATTTACTAATTATGCATGGCTTCCTTAATCCCTAGACAAATGAAACTATTCACTCATATTGATAATTAAACTAATACTATTTGATATAATAAAAACATAATGAATATGAAATTATAAATGAAAATAACTTGTTAATAAAATATACTACACTAAGTGAATGAAAACTAATGTAGATAACAATGAAACTATGATTAACTAAAAACTACGATTAACTAAATGATTCGTACGGTAAATGACGGAAATGAATACTAACATAAAACTAGAATTAGGATTACCACAATAGAGCAATACAACTCGGAAATGAAGAACAAATAACCCAAGTGGTTGAATGGAAAGATTGCAATATAACTTCAAAATGTAACCAAATGTTTGACAAAATAATAACTAAAAGTTTAGCTAATTATAAAACTAAGAAAAACTTGTGTGCTTAAGCTATGAAAGATATGATGAAAGATAAGTGAAAAGATGATAAAAGATGATAAAAGATAAAAAAGATATCCCTAAGTGTCGAAGTCCCTCTCCTTTATATAGGGAGAGGGGACTTGAAACGGTTAAGTCACAGAAGCCAAACCCCGATCGGGGTTCTCAGGCCCCGATCGGGGCCTCTTTGATCCGGGCACATTGCCTTAATTCCTCCATTTAATGCTTAAGGAATCCTAAGCTATGCCTTTAAAAACCTTAATTCTCCGGTTAATTGCATAGTTTAGGGTTTCTTTGAGCATCTAAAGGAGTATCCTATGCTTGAGTTGTGGACTCCTTGCTTTGGGCCTCATTTTTGGTTTTCTTTCATTTTCATTTCAATCCATTTGACAAATCTTCATGCTTGGCTTGTCTTCTTGCTTTCATGGTCCATATTAGCTTGTTGGACTTTGGTGCTTGCTAATTGTGTTAGGAAAAAGCCTCTAAATACTTAGATTCCTACAAAACATAGCAAAAACGAGCAATGCACCTCGAACACGTAATTAGCTCATAAAAATACTAAACAAAGTGTAGTAATCATGTAAATATCGAGCTAAATTAGGGAGTAAAATCATATAAAAACTAGACATATCAGGATAGTTTTGGGATTGAGCATCCTTACATATGGTTGTTGCTAGCTTGACTTAGCTCCACATACCATAAATCATTTGTTCCCCTTTCTTACCCATTTCTTATTAACCTTCTTCTTACCTATGACTTCCTTTTCATGCTTGCATTTGAATGTTTTTGGCTTCTAGTTTTGAAATTTTTACCATATTAGATTGCGGGCACACTCTCATGAGTCGAGGATAGGTGAGTGCGACTCACAAAAATCCTTTCACAATAAAATGAGTTTGAGTGTATCGTAAGAGTCCATAAGTCAAAAGATCATGCAAGAGCCGAAATGTTTAATTGAAGCCTTTCATGCTACGCCGCCATGTAAATCTCATCCATGTTTTTGCATTATCCTTATGCCCATGTTGTTTCAGGATTTGAGTCATTATGCTTGATAGTTTAAAATTGGATATTGCAATTGTGGGGACTTCGTTGTTTTCCTCTCTTGTCTTGGTCTTATGTGCTTGCTTGAGGACAGGCAAAGGTTTAGCTTGGGGGAGTTTGATATGTCTAGTTTTTATATGATTTTACTCCCTAGTTTAGCTCGATTTTACATGATTATTATACTTTGCTTAGTATATTTGTGAGCTAATTACGTGTTCGAGGTGCATTGCTCGTTTTTGCTATGTTTTGTAGGAATCTAAGCATTTAGATGCTTTTTCCTAACACAATTAGCAAGCACCAAAGCCCAACAAGCTAATGGAAGCAAAATGGACCATGAAAGGAGAATGACAAGTCAAGCATGAAGATTTGTGAAATGGATTGAAATGAAAATGAAAAAACTAAAAATGAAGCCCAAAGCAAGGAGCCCACAACTCAAGCATAGGATGCTCCTTTGGATGCTCAAGGAATCCCTAAACTATGCAATTAACCGGAGAATTAAGGTGCTTAAAGGCATAGCTTAGGATTTCTTAAGCATTAAATGGAGCATTTAAGCAAAATTACCCGGATTAAGGAAACCCCGATCGGGGTTCCCATTCCCCGATCGGGGTTTGGCTTCTGTGAAATCTTACGTTTCAAGTCCCTCTCCCTATATAAAGGAGAGGGACTTCGACACTTAAAGATATCTTTTACATATCTTTTTCACACATCTTTCATAGCTTTTCTCATATCTTTTCATCATATTTTCCTTAGCTTAAGTACACAAGTTTTTCTTAGTTTCATAATTAGTTAAACATTTAGTTATTACTTTGTTCAAACACTTGGTTACATTTCAAAGTTGTAATTCAATCTTTCCATTCAAGCATTTGGGTTATTTGTTCTTCATTTCCGAGTTATATTTCTCTATTGCGGTAATCCTAATTCTAGTTTTATGTTAGTATTCATTTCCGTCATTTACCTTACAAATCATTTAGTTAATCGTAACATTAGTTAATCATAGTTTCATTGTTTTCTACATTAGAATTGTTAGTTTCATTCACTTAGTGTAGCACATTTTATTAACAAGTTGTTTTCCTTTATAACTTTATATTCATCATGCTTATTATATCAAATACTATTAGTTTAAACATCAACATGAGTGAGTAGTTTCATTTGTCGAGGAATTAAGGAAGCAATGCATAATTAGTAAGTTGTAAATGTTAAAATAAGGATGAACTAATATTGATAAATTGTTTCTATCACATGCTTGTATTGTTTGTTAATCTTTGTTATTTGGCCAATTGCATTGATTAAATTTGTTAATTCATTCTATAAGTCTAGAGGCACGGAATCGGATTAGACTAATTAAGCATGTGTAGTAGGACGACTCTAGTTATAACGAAAGTTCTCTAGGACTCGACCTAAGGTTGACACTAATATCGAGAGATGAGTGTCTTTAGCCTAAACAATTAACAATATTAAGAATTCCTATGTTTAACATGAGCATTTACGTATTTGCATGAGTGACCCGACTCCTCTAGACTCTTTTAATATTATTTGATTTGCATCATAGTTAGCTAAACACCAAACTAAACCAAACCGTTAAACCGACTTTGATAGTACTCCATTCATAGCATTTCATAACGAAATTCTCGTCTCCTTGTGTTCGACCCCTCGTACTACATTTATTTGTGTCTAGGGAAATTTATCTTTGCATAGGTGTGCGATATATCCTATCAATATAGCAACGCTATTGTGGAGGACTCCTCCTCCTACAATATCTCCCACTTGTCTCGACAAGTTGTGTGCTACTGATTCTCTTGTCTCTTCTGTGTCACATTCTCCCACTCATTGCAAGGTGTCTTACAGGTCGCACTTGCAATTGAAAATTATAAATAGAGTAGTTTTCTCGATCTGGGAGAGTAACTGTCTGACCGGAAAATCTACCAGAGATCTCTTTCGAGCGTGGCCACGCATTTCCAGTTACTACTCCTCGAGTGGCCCGAAGATGTTAATACCCAACGTGGGTGGACAATTCCTGTTGACCCATCTTACATTGTATGATGCAGATCACCATGACCCAGAAGATTTCCATCGGCCTCCTTTCACGGCATGACTTAGGACAAAAACCAAAGTCAATCGGAAACTACACTGACTCAGGTAAATGGTCTTCAGTCTAAAGAATCGACTCATAGGAATAAAATAGAAATCCCCGCCACGACCAGGCTTCAACAATTTTGATAAGGGACTTTATTATGGTCACTGCCCGACAGAGTGTCTCAACAGTCTGTCTATGTAAACGACCAGTCATCTCCATGACCCCATGGTGCTGAACCAACCATGGATCGACTTACAATCTAGTCATTTCGAGACGTCACCTCAAATGAATGACTAGGGACAAAACACTAAGTTCATCCTGTTCACTTGAAATGGGTTCAACCTTTCTTTCAACCAATTCAGATAAATAAAGTATTAAAATTTAGTCAAACTAAATAAAGGAGTTTTTTTAATGAAACTCTAACAATGAATGCGATTATCAAATATTTGGAAAAATTGATACGCTATCAATAATTTCATATCTCATAATCTCTAACAATTCAGGTACATATTTCAATCCCCATTGAAATGACATGACTATCATGTTCAGCCTGCAAAAGTATAGCTAATGGATTAGCAATACTTGCATCTTTCCCATCTTTCTAATTGTTATTTCTCTTTGTCTACGTAATCTCATATTACATAAAACATTTTGAGTATGTGTCTAGGTTTGAATCTAGACTTAGGACTCTTGGCCTAAATGTAGCTCCCACTGTTTTACCAGTATCATGGGATATGATATACAACTATAGGAACTACTTCTAGTCCCTCCAATACTGTCAAATCCAAGCTACTTTCATATGCATCATCATACGATGCAATGTACTCCATTTCCGTTGTGAAATCCGCAATGATAAACTGCCTGGAACACTTCCAGCGGATACATGACATTTATATTTGAAAATGTCACTCCTACTTGGAACCTTTCCAATTGTCTTTTCTTCTTGGAACTCTTCCAACAGATAGATCTTCTATAAAACACAGCCAGTTCGTGATTTCAAATCACTTTGATCAGTTTGGAAACTGAAGTTTGTGTAACCCCTTACACACAACTCACTGTTAACTCCAAACACATGGAACATATCTTTAGTCCTTCGCAAGTACTTGAGGATGTTCTTTATGGCTATCAAATGACTCTCACTTGGATTTGATTGCAAATGATTATTCGACATGCTCAAAGCATGCAAAAAGTTGGATTGAGTTATGGTATCTTCTTGACATGTCAGGGTGACTTGATGTAAGGACGGCGGAGAATCGATGGCAAACGAATTGTGCGTTGCCAGAAATGCGTACTTATTGAACGACAAGGAATTATTCTACTTTGACAAAAAAAAAATACCACTTAGATGTTAATACAATTATACCTACATAGAACAATAATGCCTACGAATTATTTTGAAGTTAATCTTATAGAGGAAATAATCTGCCATTATTATTTCAATGAATCTCTATATACAAAAAGAATATGAAAAACTCTATTTCTTTCGCCTAAAACACTTGCCTATTTTGATATAATCTTCTATCTTATTTCCTATTTTGATATAGTCCTCCTTTGATTTGCCTCTAGAACTTTTAATCTTTATAAGATGAATTGTAGCTAAAAGAAATGGAGTATGTTATTAACTTATTATAAACAAGTTATAAATAAATATTACGTAATTTTGTGTAAGAAAATATTTTCATTAAAACACACTTTTCATGTAAATAATTAGTTCTCTCTTATTAATTTTATTAATATTTTTTCTTAAATCAAAATTACAATGATGTTAAAAAATAATGAAATTTTAATTTGTTCAATTACAGTCTATAAATAATATAGAATATACTAAAAGGTAAAGCTTTAAAATTACCGTACTATACGGAATCTATACTAATTTGGAATCAAGTCAATTATTAATGACACTGTCATTTTTAATATACATGAATGTTTTACTTTTCATGTTAAGTTTCCAACTAAACAAAATTCATTTATTTTATATTAATTTGACAAAATAAAAAGTGAACTGTACCAGTATTAGAAACGGATCGGTGGTTACCGTTCGAATACACCTCCCACGTTTACCCGAATTGCATGCAAAACAATATAACCCTTTTTTGCATGGTTTGCATGACGATGTATATTTCCAATATACAATCTCACCCACTAAAACGCCTATCAAAATAAATAACAAACCCGTCACCCATAATACTATTCCTAATCTTGGCATTGGAGGTAAGGGATGTGAGATAAGGGAAGGGAAAAAAATGCCTCCTTCAATAACGACGGAATTGAGTTCTCCTGAGCTTGATGGAGCTGTAATGGCGGTAGACAGGGGCGTCTTAAGAAAATTAGAGGTTACTTTGTTATGTGGTTAAAATGAAAATATTGAAATTTAGGGTGTTTGTGAATTTGTGCTTTTGATTTATAGTTATATAGTTGGAGTTTGATTGAACGTATGATATGTTTGCTGTGGAAATCCAAAAGCCATTTGGAAAAAGAAGAAAATTTGGGGAAGGAAAATATTTAGGAGTTAGAGTAATAATGAGAGTGATTGCTGTGATGATAAACGCTTATTTAGTTGTAGATTTTAGTTTTTTTTTTAAATTAAGAAGGGCTGCATCACGAGTTTGGCCCAAAACTTTGGAGGCCCAGTTCCACCGCTCATGGCTGAACTGGGCCTTAGCCGCCCCTGGCGGTAGAGAGTGAAAATACTGCGAAAGTCGACTATACAATTACCTAACTAATTAAGGCCATTAAAACTAGCTAATTATTACTAAATAAATGGCCAAATAAAAGCTATCAACTAAAGAGGGTATTAATCCTTCAACCCTTTTATTCACCGAAATAAAATAAGCTTGTAATTCTTGGAGCCGCTCGGTTTTAAACGGACCCAATTCAAGTTACCATAAATACGCAACGAGCCAACGAGCCCAATTAAGTGTCAACTCCCACAATATTATCAGCCAACGGACCATGGTCGAGATCCTCCGAAACTAGGTCATTGGTGACCGTATCAGTAATATTTAACAACATATTTTCATCTTCATTTTTAAAATATGTGAGCGAAATTTGGAAAGATAATATGTAAGATGACAGAAGGTAAATTTACATTATTGTATATAATTGTAATATTTTTGTCCATATTACAAGAGTACTATTTTTTTTTCAGTACATATAATTCAAGAGTACTATAAGAACGAACGAATGTATTTAATTTGATGACTAATATATCTAATGAAAAAATTGTACAAAGACAACGTCTTAAAAATAAGAGCTAAAATCAGTTAATTAATTAGAATGACATACTTGCAATTGTTGAGTTATAGTATCTTCTTGACATGTCATGGTGACTTGATGTAAGGACGGCGGAGAATCGATGGCAAACGAATTGTGCGTCCCCAGAAATGCGTACTTATTGAACGGCAAGGAATTATTCTACATTGACAGAAAAAAATACCACTTAGATGTTAATACAATTATACCTACATAGAACAATAATACCTACAAATTATTTTGAAGTTAACCTTATAGAGGAAATAATCTTCCATTATTATTTCAATGAATCTCTATATACTAAAAGAATATGAAATTTTTTTTTTTTGCCTAAAACACTTGCCTATTTTGATATAATCTTCTATCTTATTTCCTATTTTGATATAGTCCTCCTTTGATTTGCCTCTAGAATTTTTAATCTTTATAAGATGAGTTGTAGCTAAAAGAAATGGAGTATGCTATTAACTTATTATAAACAAGTTATAAATAAATATTACGTAATTTTGTGTAAGAAAATATTTTCATTAAAACACACTTTTCATGTAAATAATTAGTTCTCTCTTATTAATTTTATTAATATTTTTTCTTAAATCAAAATTACAATGATGTTAAAAAATAATGAAATTTTAATTTGTTCAATTACAGTCTATAAATAATATAGAATATACTAAAAGGTAAAGCTTTAAAATTACCGTACTATACGGAATCTATACTAATTTGGAATCAAGTCAATTATTAATGACACTGTCATTTTTAAAAGCTACACACAGTTAGCCATTTTTAATTTGATCTTGCTAATCTCTATTATATAAAAGCAATAACTTTTAGAGGCTTTTCATTGGTCCCTTATTTTTAGGAAATTGACCCCACCTTAATTTCTACCCCATTTTATTTCTACAATTCTAACACACTTCAATTTTGATCTACAAAATCAAAATACTTATACTTTTTCACGACATATACTGCAACGTATGTAATATATATTATATTTTATTATAATATACTGCAACGTATGTAATATATATTATATTTTTAAATTACTTATACAACAAGTACTTCGTAGGAGACTAAAAAATGTACCTAATACAAGAACGAAAAATTTTACATGTAATAATCGTATTCCGTTGATCAATTATGTGACATGCGTAGTATTAACTGCTTTTCATGTTAAGTTTCCAACTAAACAAAATTCATTTATTTTATATTAATTTGACAAAATAAAAAGTAAACTATACCAGTATTTGAAACGGATCGGTGGTTACCCTTCGAATACACCTCCCACCTTTACCCGAATTGCACGCAAAACAATAGAACCCTTGTTTGCATGGTTTGCATGATGATGTATATTTCCAATATACAATCCCACCCACTAAAACGGCTATCAAAATAAATAACAAACCCGTCACCCATAATACTATTCCTAATCTTGGCATTAGAGTGTATTCTTAACTATATTTTGGCGGGATGTGAGAATGTCGTCGAATTTGTGGAATGGTGGTGAGCAGGGGCGGAGGGAGGGGTATGCTTATATGGGCTATAGCCCTATATAATTTTATGATAAATAGCTTTTACTATCAAGTATAACCATATTAAAATATAAGCATAGTTGTTTCTATATAGAAATTAAAAGTGGTGGTTAATTTTATAGGTCATGATTTCAAGCCTTTAATTTTACATTTTCTTACATTTTTGTGGTCGTTTGGACTTACATAAATAAGAGGATATTTTAAGCTTTAAGTTCAGTAAATTTTAGATTCCTTAGTATATTTCATTAAATTCCAATACTTTTAAGGAAATAAGCGATATTCATTGAATGTGTCAATTTCAAATTTGGTAACATAAATATATAATTAAAATGGTCTGAAATATAAAACTCAAATACCCTACATTAATAGACTTAAAATATTTTTTACACTCTGAGTCACTATTTAAACTAAAAAAAAATATTTAACCGTATTTCACTTTAAAATATAGCCCTATATGGTTTTGAATCCTAGCTCCGCCCCTGGTGGTGAGGTAAGGGGAAAAATAAATATGTGGAATGGTGGTGAGGTGAGTAAGCTTACTCGGATTATGTTTAGCTACAAATAAACATATATAGAGAGGTAAGGGATGTGAGATAAAGGAAAAAAAAAGGATGTGAGGATGTCGAATTTGTGGAATGGTGGTTAGGTAAGGGGAAAAATAAATATGTGGAATGGTGGTGAGGTGAGTAAGCTTACTCGGATTATGTTTAGCTACAAATAAACATATATAGAGAGGTAAGGGATGTGAAATAAGGGGAAAAAAGGATGTGAGAATGTCGAATTTGTGGAATGGTGGTGAGCTAAGGGGAAAAATAAATATAGAGAGGTGAGATAAGGGATGTGAAAATGTGAAAATGGTGGAAAATGAAGGGATTGAAGATGGTAGGGAGTTAGGGTTAAGTGAAAATAATGATGGATGTGGAATTATGTATTTGTGGAGTTTTGGAGTAAAGTATAAACAAAGGACCTAAAACATGTGGAAGTATAGCAATAAGGACCTAAAATTCCACTAGGTAGCTACAAGGACCTGGCATTATGTTTCCGTCAAATAGTCCGTTTACTTTTAATTGTTTTTTCTTAGAGCCAATCAAATCTTCAATATACTACTCATAGAACTTTACTGCAATTAATTTTTTTCAGCATAAACAATTTGTCTCACATTTTTTATGTAAAAATGTGACAATTTTATTTGTTTGCGGTTTCTTCGAGTGCATATACATGTACTGATGTATATAATTATTCCGGCCAAGAGTCGGTTCCGATAAATAATTATTCGGGCCAGCTTAAATATATATGTTCGGATCAATTCGGGTCCTCCATTCGGGTGCGGGGTGAATTATTCGAGTGATGCCAATTTTGCTAGGTCAACCCACGATGACCTTACTCATCGTCTCGTCGATGACTCGTATGACCCAATTAATTGAAATATATAATTATTTCATTGGTCGGTTTACAAAAATTAAAATTAAACACAACTAATTCAAATAATATAAATATTCTAACTATTCATTATCTTTTAAAATACGGAGTATCTAGTCTTGCTTGTGACGGGGCGACCCGTCGCAAGCTTGCGATGGGTCAAATCCCCTTTACAAAGAGAAGGTGGCAAGGCAAGTGGGGGGCTTCATTTGCACCCCACTAGCCCCCCACTTGCTCTTTGTGAGAAGGATATGACCCGTCACAAGCTTCCGATGGGTCGGTCCGTCACAAATGAGAATTTGTGCATGAGATATTGAAATGTGAAATAATTGTTACAATTTTAATGTGAGAATTTTTTTTAATTTTGGATTATTAATGTGTGTCCTTGGGATGTTCCTAATGAAATAGTTTACCTTATTTTAATTTCCAAAACTTGCATATGTGAAATAATTTTTTTTTTTTAAAAAAGTGAATCGTCTTACACCGTGAGATTGTCTCACACAAGAGTTATTGTACGAATATCACAAATTCTAAAATAAGACGGTCTCACACAAGACTTATTGAAATAATCATCCATTTATTATTGTTGGTAAAAATGTTTTTCTTTTATAAAAGTGAATTGTCTCACACCGTGAGACCGTCTCACACAAGACTTATTGAAATAGTATTATGTGTACGATTAGAGCTGGCCCGACCCGACCCGACCTGGATTCGAGAGTATTGCAACCCAAAAGCGACCCAACCCGATCCGTTGACGACCCGTAACCCGATATGACCTGAAGATCAGCGACCCGAACTTGACCCAGACCCGAACCCGACTCGACCTGATAAAATTGATAACCCGACAATTATTAAGCTTAATATTGATAAAAATGAAAGTGATTTGTTGTTTAAATTGATAGTTTGACTTAAAAATGAAGTAACTAAATAATATAATAATAAAAAACTAGATTTAATAGTAAAATATTGAAATAATAAAATAACAGGGCCCGATAACGACTCGACCCAAACCCGACCCGAAAGATCATTTGACCCGAAATAAGTCGGCCCGAAAGGACAGGCTGATCCGATGCGTCCCAAACTCGACATTACCCGACCGGACTTATCCGATCGAAACCCGATCCGATTGACCTAATTATCACCTCTATGTGGAGCTAACAAAAGCTGAACTTTGTATGGAGAAGTGTGGGGCATAAATTTCATAAAATACAACTTACTGGTGGCAAACTTCTTGTAGAGAGTTAGGTAATTGATTTCCTCAAAGAAGATAAATGAAAAGGAAACGGAAAGCTTTATGGAAGTTACCCCAGGTCCTCATAACTCCTCTAAAATAATTGAGGTCCTTATTACTATCTTTATTCATAGTTTAGGTCCCTATCGTGCACTTAACTCAAAACTACCATAGTGGAGTATATGCCAAACAGCTAGTTTTCCGTATCTTCCTTAAAACGGATTTTAATCAATCCATAGTTGAATCATCAAATGCAATAAATTGGCACCTCAGAATCCTTATATGAACTTTGATCTAAACATATTAGCACTTTAGTTTAAATATTTATATTTTACAGTACGGAATCTTGTTTAGCAAACGCATTCTTTGCCCCACTTTCTGTCAATTGCAAAAAAAAAATACAGAGGTGATTAAAAGTGTGGATCAATTGGATCGGGTCAATTCGGGTCGGGTTAGTTCGGGTCTACCATATTATCGGGTTCGTTCGGGTCGGGTTGGGTTGTTTCAGGTTTTGAGTGTTTTTCGGGTAAATTGATCGGGTCAACGGGTCGGGTTATTTCGGGTCTGAGTCATTTTCGAGTCAATGATTAAGAAAAAAAAGTGCGCTTAGTCATTTCAAGTCTTATTTGTTCAATTAGAGTAATTTTTTTTTTCGGGTTAGGGTTTCGAGTTCGGGTCAACACACTTCGGGTCGGGTCAATTCGGTTTCTAGTCACATTAGAGGGTTATAGTTTGGGTCAATTTCGAGTCTCGGGTCAACTTTTTCAGGTTGGGTCAATTGGGTCGGGTTGGTTTTGCTAGGTCTAAAGGCAATGATTAATTACATAATGTACACTCTAAAAAAAATTAGAGTAAGTTACAATGTTTATATTTTAAAAGTTACAAATATAAAAAAAATAAAAAACTATAAAAATTTATTCAAAATTTAAAAATTTTAATAATTATTTTCATTCTATTAATCTCAATAGCTAAAAAAACATCAAACAATTCATAGTAATTTTTGATAAGTTAAAGTTAAGGTGGAAGTTAGATTATAAGTAGGTCACTACAAGAATCATGTCCAATACCGACAGTAAAAATCAGTCGGTAATACCACTTACCGACCGTTATTTCCTCCGTAGCGTCTGAATAAATTTGGTCGGTAATTACATCTTACCGACCGATGCTAAAGCGGTCGGAAAGATACCGACCGACATATCAGTCGGTAGATAATATGTTCGTCAGTGCCAAAACATATTGACTTGGTCAATATGAATAACCAATTGGTCGGTAATTACATAATCGGTCGGTATGGAGATCAATTCGGTCGGTGCCACTTTAGACATTATAATTTACAGGGGGTTTTTAGACGGCTGTCGGTCGGTATTTATTATGGGTCGGTCGATAATGTTTGAGCGTCGGTATTGGCATAAGTCGGTCGGTATCAAATGTGCACGATTTGGTTAGTTTTGCATCTATTGCTCCCCCATTTGTATATCCTGCAAATATTTCAAATATATACAAATGCATTCGGACACAATTTTTTGGAACCAGAAACCGTCTTTCAAATTAGAAAATTTTCAACGTAATCTTACAACCAACTACCAACATGTCTTACACAACCATAATTCACACTAAAGTTTACATAGCAAGTAACCATGTCTTATACAACCAACTACCGTAGTTTACACTTGAAAACCATTTCCGCCTCCACCGGAGTTATCGTTATTTGGGTTATTAGGGAAATCCCATGTGTTATTGTTGCATCGGTATTGGTTTTGGGATTCAAATAGTTTGGTTAAGGCCTCAATTTGGCGCCTTGTTTCTTCTCGTTCACGCGTACTAGCGGCTTGACTTGCCGTGATTTGTTGCCTTAGATCTTCTTGAGTTTTCATGTAAAGTTCTTCCCTCTTGCGAGCTTCTTCTTCCCTTTGTTGCACCTCCTCTCTATACTTCATAAACTCTTCGGCTTCCCTCTCACGTGCTTCCATTGTTTGACTTAGAACACCGGGGATATATTGTTGGAAGGCGGAAGAACTACCTGTCGACGATGATGACGCCGGGGGAGTGTAATATAGTGAGGCGGCGGTTCCTAACTCAAAGACTTGGCCCTTCTTGTATCCATCCACAGAATTGAACCAAACCTTGTTAGCGTATATCGGAATTCCTTGCTCCGTAAGCTCAGCTATCATTCTTAGAAAATTTTCCTACATTGTCAAAAAAGAAAGTTGTAAATAGCTCATCTATCATCATTAGAAAGTTGTTAGCGTTTATCGGAAGTCCTAACACAAATGTAAAAATGAAATTTCGAATGTAGTAATACTTACATATCTCGCTCGGGCAGTTGGATGACTCCATTGCTCCCCACCATTAACCATTTCCCTATGGCTATTAAGAAATAGCTTCACTGCATTAGAGGCTATACCCCCCTTCTCTTTTGCCTTTTATAAAACCAAATCAAACATTAACTTCAAATTACAAATACTAACATTATACTAACAAAGTAAATTATCAACTTGAAATACTTAAATAAGTTCAAATTATTTACCATCTTAGCAGCATGTTTAACAGCTTTGATTGACCCGTAGTGATGTGTAGTAGGGCCGCCATCTTCGCCGTCTTTCTTGTTCATGGAAGCTTGTTTCGATCTCTTGATAAACGCCTTATTCTTCCGCTTCTCGATTAATGCTTTGAAAACATTAGGATGCATCCAACCCGGGCCACTTGGATTCTTACCTCTTATCATCTTCCCGACATCATACATGGCGTCTGTTAAACGCTTTCTACACGTCTCATTGTATTGCTTCCTAAACTCATCCTCATACTTAGGATCCCAATTGCACAATGTCTACACATAAAAACAACAACACTTATAAAAACAACAACACTTATAAATTAATAAAGTAAAAGTAAGGGACATCGTAGTTGTTTTTGAAAGACCGGCTAACTCTTCGGACCACTCGGCTATCGTCAAACCTATATCAATCTTTATATTAGAAAATGATATGTAACATGTTTTAAGTTAAATTTATTAGAACAGAGATTATAAATAAGAAATTGTACCATAATAATCCCGGCTCTATATCAATTGGTAACTCTTTTGTTGTCGTAGGGGTTGTACTTTGGTTTGTCATCCTCCCCTCATTGTTGTTCTCTTCATCGCTCGTCTCCCCCTCTTCTATCACAGGGTCCCTAAATACTATTCCTTGTTCTCCTCCTCGTCCTCCTCCTCGTCCTCCTCCTCGTCCTCGTCCCCGTCCACGTTCTCCTGACATCTTAAACAAAACTAAATATACACAAGTTAATGTTAGCAATAAACTTTCTAAAAGATTGTTGTCAAATAAACAAACACTTTGATAATTGATGATACTTAATACATTACTAATTATATTGTACTTATTACATAACATATACTTATTATTACACAGCTAGTCTTTTACTCATCTTCATCTTCCTCTTCCTCCTCCTCCTCATCTTCATCTTCATCATTTATAAAATCAACTTCATATAAGTCATTGTTTCCTCTTCCAAATCTATAAACCTCCACCACCTCATCATCTCCTTCACTAAAACCTTGTAAGAGTTCATCTTCAACAATCGAAGATAAATTAAGAGGTGTCGTCATTTCTTCTTAAAATACGGTTGTGTCAACCGGAGCATCAATTTGTGATCTCGCTTTACTTTTAAACACCGGCCACCAATTATCTCTATCTTTCTTTGTGCTTGAATAAGAAGTGTAATAAACTTGATTAACTTGATGTGCAAACACAAAAGGGGCGTATTTTAAATACTTTCTCTTATGATTTACTTCAACAAGTTTATACGTGTCATGTACAATTGTGCCGATTGAAGAATTATCCATCCAACAACATTTAAACAAGATTGCATTATACGCCATTTGTTCACCACAATACCTCAACTCAATAATCTCTTCTAGGGTACCATAATAGTCATCTCCACCAACACCGTTAACACAAACACCATAATTCATACTTGTTTTATTTTTCCCATATTTCATTGTGTGAAAATTAAAGCCATTTATCGAATATTTCTGCCAAGTTTGTACTTCTTTACAAGGACCCCTTGACATGGCCACCAACAAATCATCTTTGATATCTTCTTGAAGTACCTAGTTTAAAATTAGTCTTATTAAGTACCCATATATATATATATTGACTTAAGGTTAGTTTGTATATATTTGTTTAATGTTTGTAAATGAAACTTACATGTTCTGTAAACCAATTTGGGTATAGCTTTTCGTATGAAGTCCAAACCTCATCTATATCAATATTTGGATTTTGCTCACGGATGAAAGCTTCGAATAACCTATCATTTAACAATGTTTACTATTATATGAATAATATTACACTTTAATTATTTTCTTGCCAAAGTGTAAATAACTCACATACCTCTCATATTTTCTAATCGTTCACAATTCGATAAGGCGTAAAGATGACCACGTTCATATTCATCTCCATCCAAATATCATATTTTTCCTTTTGTGAATAGTTGACCTCCATGTTTTTGGAATAGCTCAGGTAAGGAAGACTTCATTTCATCTTTTGTTCCAAAATGTAAATCTTTAGCCTTTGTGTCGATATGCTCTTTAAAATATTACGAACAAAAATTTGATATTTCTTCCACTAAGAAAGCGTTGCAGATAGACCCTTCGACTCTTGCTTTATTACCAACTTTTTGTTTCAAGTGATTTAAAAACCTAATTTCCTATTAATGTTAGTAGAATATTCAAAATATTTTATATTTAATTTTTTATTTCATTTGAATAAGTACGTATGTAATTTACCTCTCAAAAGAATACATCCACCTATATTGTACTGGCCCTCCAACCCTTGCTTCATAAGGCAAATGTATAGGTAAGTGTTCCATTGAGTTAAAAAATGATGGCGGAAATACTTTCTCCAACTTGGAAAGTATTTCGGCAATGTTGCTCTCTAGATTTTCAATGTTTTCAAGTTTGAGGGTCGGGGCACACAAATCACGAAAGAATACTTATTTCAGTTATTGCACTCCACACATCTTTCGGCAATAAGTGTTTCAAAGCCACATGTAGTAATCTTTCCATGAAACGTGACAATCATGACTCTTCAACCCATGAAGGATATGATCATGTCGATCAACACACCTACTCAAGTCGGATGCATATCCATCTGGAAACCTCAAGTTACAAATCCACTCACATAACACTTTTTTTTTAGCCTTATCAAGTGCAAATGGGGCTTTTGGCTTAACTCCATTTTCCTTAATGTGTAAGTGTGGTCTTTTGCATAATAGTTTAACGTCTTCCCTTGATTTTTCATTGTCGCAAGTTTTATTCTTATTATTCATGACCGTATGAATCAATTGCTCAAAGAAGTTCTTTTCAATATGCATAACATCCAAATTGTGTCGTATTAACAAATGTTTCCAATACGGCAAATCCCAGAATATACTTCTCTTAAACCAACCTAATTTATTGTCTTTAAATTTGTTCAATTCACTCTTTGTGCACTCAATACTAGTAGGATAATCACGAATCTTCTCCCAAATTTCAAATCCGTCTAGGAATAGAGGAGGGGTGTCATTTTTTGTAATATATTCTTGAGAAATGAGGTTTTATTATATCGAAATCCGTGGTTAGGCGATAAGAATTGTCGATGACAATCAAACCAAGACACCTTATGACCCTTAGGAAGATAAAAAGCCTTTGATTCTTCCATACAATAAGGACATGCAAGGAAGCCGGTTGTGGCCCAACCGGAAAGCATGTCGTAAGCTGGAAAGTCATTGATTGTCCACAAAAGAGCGGCTTTGAGTTGAAAATTTTGTTTCTTGGACACATCAAAAGCGGGTACACCAACCTCCCACAACTCTTTCAACTCTTCGATAAGAGGTTGTAAGAAGACATCTATGTGACTTTTAGGATTATCCGGCCCCGGAACAATCAATGAAAGAAACATAAATGGTTTTTTCATGCACAACCATGGTGGTAGATTGTAAGGAGTGAGAATTACCGGCCAACATGAATACTTTTTCCCAAATATGGCCGTATGGTGTAAAACCATCTGTGCACAACCCAATTCTAACATTTCGAGGCTCACTAGCAAAGTCCGGGAACATTTTGTCCAAATGCTTCCAAGCCTCACTATCGCTTGGGTGGGCAAATGTCCCTTGTACACGAGGGTTTTCTTCATGCCATCTCATAGCCTCCGCAATATTTCTAGTAGCATAAAGCCGTTGTAATCTTGGACCTATAAGAAGGTAGAATAAGACTTTTTGAGGTATTTTTTTCCCACTTGATGGTGTTGGCTTGTACCTATCTTTGCCACGTTTCTTACATTTATCGAGCGACACATCTTCTTTCCAAAAGAGCATACACCCGTCCTTACAACAATGAATTTTTTGATAGGGTAGTTGAAGAGTTTTGAGCAATTTTTTGGTGTTATAATAGGTGCGGGTCATCACATTTCCCCGAGGTATAACATCCCCAATCAAGGAAGCATCTTATCTACACATTTGTGCGATAAGTTGTGCTCACATTTTATGTTAACAACCCCTGCAGCTGCTTGTAACACCGACACATCGCTCCCCTCATATAAAGGTCTCTCCGCCGCATCTAACATATAAAAAAAACTCTTCAATTGAGGGTGTGGAGTTTCTTCTTCACCGATAGGGGGTTCCTCCATATGTTCTAATGCACGGTCACCTAAGGCATATATTACCATCTCTCGATATTGTCCTCTTATAGGAGATTGAGTAGTATTTGGTACATTGTTTGGTATTTTAAAGGAGAAAGGCTCACCATGACAAACTCAATCATAATAATTTCCCGTAAAACCTTTACTAATAAGGTGTTCTTGTACCACAAATTCACTCAAATATTTCAAATTTTTGAACTTTACACATGGACATCTAATTAGTTGTGAATTCCTAAATTCATCTCGAGTTTTAACATATTCAAGAAAACTATTCACCCCACATACAAACTCATACTTAACCATCTTCCTAGCATCCACTCTTTCATACATCCATTCTCGTTCAACCCTCTTCATTATAAATCTATATAAATACATAAATATAACATAATTAGGCAATACAACAACTAATTGAGACAATCTACATTCTTACTAAATATGTAATCTAAAAACTAATTCTAATTACCAATTTTAACCAACTAATCAAATTATACTACCAATATAAAATTTCTAACTACCAAATTTAACCAACATTCAATTTCACAACCAAAGTCCAACATATATCTACTACTAACAACATACATCTACTACTAACCTCTTGAACATACTAACAATTATATATACTAACATAATCAAATTTCAATCAATACAAAAATATAATTGCAAATTTACTACACAAATATACACATCTTCAACATCTAATCAAATTATAAAAAAAAACCAATTTCACTACCCTTAACCCTAACTTAAACAATTCTAAAATTACATTCAATTAACAACAACTAATCAATCCTAACATAAAATTATGTGTAAAAAACATATATAAACACTAATAAAACAACACAAAACACAAAAATTAAGTATAAATCATACCTTAATTTACTAACATCTTGAACATACTAGCATCAAAATAATCAATACCAAAATATAATTTCAAATTTACTACCCAAACATACACATACATCATATACCCAACTTCAACATCTAATCAAATTAAAAAAAACCCCTAATTTAATTTAACCTTAACCCTAACTTAAACAACTATAAATTTCATTCAAATAACAACAAATAATCAAATCTTAACATAAAATTAAGGGTAAAAACAAACATAAGCACAATTAAAACAACTAAAAACACAAGAATTAAGAGAAAATCATACCTTTATCAAATTAATAGAAGAGAGAATGTGATTGTTGAGAAAAGAGAGGTTGGCGGCAGGGCGGCAGTCGGCTGGGCGGCAGGGGCGGAGGCATGTGGGGGAAGGGTTGGTGGCTAACGATTCGTCGGGTTTGGGGGTGTGTTAGAGTGAGAGTGTATGTCTTGTGTTTGGTAAATGAGTTGAGTTTAGTCGTTTTATTTTTTTAATATCTGAGCGGTTACCGACCGACGCTCAAACGGTCGGTAAAAATAGAGCGTCGGTCGGTAATTTGAAAAATACCGACCGAATTACAAACCTTACCGACCGAAATGTAGTCGGTCGGTAATATTACCGACCGTTTTTGTTTTGCCGACCATTTGCGGTCGCTAATTAACTTTACCGACCGTTTTTTAGAGCGGTCGGATTTTGCGGTCGGTGATAGAGCTGATTCTTGTAGTGGGTTAAGGTAGGTCTTGACTCTTGATAAACATCGAATATATGAATTACGTCTTATAAATAAGTTAAGAAAAGACAATTGATATTTTAATGAAGGAACTAGGGCTAAATAGGTCTAAGAAACTACGGATAAACATAATCTAAGTTATATTTACTGTTATTGATATTACCATTTTATAATTGTTATTTATTTTATCAATTAGTCTTGCTTGTGTCGCATCTATCTGTCACAAGCTTGTGACGTCAGATCCCTCTCACAACTTTGCAAGTGGGAGGGATCCCTCGCACAAGCTTGTGTCGTATCTATCCATGATTTTCCACTTGTAAACTTGTGAGAGGGATCCGACCCGTGATAAGCTTGTGACAGATAGTAACCGTTATAAATGAGAATTTGTGTTATTTTATCTCCATCTCCACTTATTGTCTCATAAGGTCCTAATCGTTCCTTTTTTATTTGTGGGTTGCCAGGTATATCAAAGATGATTAAAAGATACTCCGTACTTCGCATTAGAAGTTTTTCATGCGATGGATATATTCGTCACAAGTTTCTAACGTTGGAAGTATCTCTTACATGCATAGATAAGACAAGCCCAGAAAATTATAAATGACGTGTCTTTTCCTATCCATGTGGATAATATTTAACCTGTCACAAGCTTATGACAGATATCTCCGCCACCAATGAGACCAACGGCCATCCAATATTATTCGTTGATAATTTTCTGCTACCTTCATTGCAAAACATCCCTCACATTTTCGAGGGAGATATTTTATCACTTTAAGATTGTCTCTTTTATTATGATCATAATAAATAAAGGGTTTTTCTATATGGTAACCCTGTATTTTTTCAAATTCTACGTGGTAACCCTACTTTTAAATGATCACATATGGTAACCCTCAATTCTATTAATACGAATTAGCATGACCCTCAACAATTTTTCCGTCAATTTTTCCGTTAAATATGTAACGTGCCAAATTGAATTCTTTGCTTTTCTACAAGGTAACCCTCAAGTCTTCTAAATCCTACAAGGTAACCCTATTTTTTTCCCTAAAAGAAACATTATTATAAATACTCCCTTAGTCTCTCAATTTATCATTCTTAGTACGTTTTTCACTCAATTACTCCAAAAAATATCAACTCTAAAATTGTCAATTCTTGGTATCATCATCTCTTTAAGGTAGCATTACCGTAATTCTACAAAAACCTGGTTCAATAATTAACAAATAAAACCATTATTAAGTTTAAGCCTTATGTATATAAATGAGTCACCGCTCCTCAATTGTACACAACATTATTGAGTCAATTTGTCAAATAATTGAAGTGAGTAATTGTTTAATTTTTCTATAACATTTTTAGTTTTGGGGGATTTAATGGGGTTTCGAAAAGAAAAGTTTTTCTTATATTGGATTAAACCTATGTTTCAAATTTGGGATTGATTATAACAATGCGCGGTATGGAATACCTTAACTTTGGCATTTAGAAATTTTATTTAGAAATTTTTTGATATCGAACAAAGTTCTTACTAGAAGTTTCTTTTTAGAGCTCGGTTATTTGAAGGGTAATGAGGGCGGATTTTACAATTTAGGGTGTAATTGAGTAAACATGTGACAAAAAGATTGATTAAGTAATTATATTTTAAGCATGTGTACTTTCTACAAAAAAGTAGGGTTATCACGTAAGATGTAATAAATTATAGGGTTACCTTATAGAAAATCTCATAATTTAATTGGCCATGTGACATACTTAACGGCAACTTGACGGAAAAAATAGTTAAGGGTCACGGTAATACATATTAATAAAGTTGAGGGTTACCCTATGTGATCTTTGAAAAGTAGGGTTGCCGCGTAGAATTTGAAAAAGTAGAGAGTTACCGTATAGAAAAACCCATAAATAAAATTGTGTTAAAAGTGCAATATAATTTTTTTGCGGAAAAAATACAAGACAAAACTCAAACCCCCATTAATAGAACTCTAGAATCGCCACTGAACTCACATTGTGCAGTTTCTACATGAAAACAATAAGATATTTGCACCGATACTTACTTCGTTATATATTGAAGCACTGTCCTATTATTAATTGTGCTTATAAACAACAATTTCTCTCATTTAGTTTACTATGTAGAGAAGTGATGAGCTGAGTAGAAATGAATTCTTTTAGCACTATACTAATGTGGAGAACCCGAGATTATGCATACGAATTTCCTATGCAGCCTAGGTTTTAAAACCACCCGATTTCGTAGCATGAGGAAATCTGGGTGCTACATATCGCTCTCTTCCCCGCTTAGACACTACATGAAATCTGGGTGCTACATAGCTACTGGAGTTTAGAAGAGAGACTTGTATGGCAATGGCGATTTATTTCAACTGCTAGAATGTCACAAAGTATAGTATAGGGAGATTTTGGAAGCTCGCGAAAAGCAGCCCATGACATAACTTACAACGATGGGTTTAACTGACATATGTGGACCAACGGCGGTTATCTAAATTGGTGCGACAGCTTTCCCTGCTGTTTGGGGATAACTAAGTCAGTCGCCAATACAAAGTAAGTTTGTTTTATGATGTTTTTTTTTTTCTTCGCGATGTAACCAGTGCGAAGGGAGAAAACATGTTTTTGGGATTCTACTAAATGCTACTCCGTACTTTGTATATTTGAAACTTGCAGCTGTGGCGATGAAACTTCTTATGCTATTTAAGTATCTTCGTCGTCTCTCTTCGCTAATCTAAATGTTTAGTTAGTAGCGTTTCCCCATTACAAAGTGCAGTTCCTAATAAATTGAAACACGCAGGTGCAAATGATCATCAGTATTACTCGATGGACTACAGTCTACAGAGCAAAGAGATTGTTGGCTCTTCGCCTAGACAACTAATTACGTTCCCAAATATATAAGCGCTCCTTAATGAATCGACTTGCCAAGGGGATAAACATTCACCGATAATAGTAACTTGGGGTACAACAACTAGTAATATATAAATATAACGTCTCGCGTTAAAGTAATATTTTCTGTGAGACTGGGAGTAAGGTGACACTCTACGTTTCAAAACTGATTTACAATCTTACAGGCATTCCGTGTTTACAATAAATGTGTGACGATGTTAGGAAGGCAAGTTAGTTATACGTGTGAGTAATGACTCAATCAACAAAGTTGTTGCTAAAGAGCTTGAACTGGTTGGCATCCAGAACCAACTTTCGTACAGAAGCGAATGCTCCAAGCAAACCAACACCAGTGAAGACGACCATTATCGAGACATTGATCCAATATATGGATGACGATTTAGAAGGTTTAAAAGTCATGTTATAGAGAAGCAGTGGGAGTATGAAGTCTAAGGGAATGAAGCCGTGTTGAATAAATACGGGTCAATTCTGATCCTCTATTCGAATACGGGCAAGGTTCGAGGATTAGGTTATTTGGCCCAGGTCATTTGGATTGCGTCAGTTTTATTAGGTTTAGGAATAAGTATATTGAACTGCTTGAATGGATACTAATTAGAAAACTCACAAATGCGGTGATTTCGTGGCATTTCCCTCCGAAGGAATGGCATAACCAAACGCTGTCTTTGAAGTCGTATGTGTCCAATAGAAGTGCTCGAACTCCATTCTGTCAGAGTTATATTAAAGAAAACTTAACCTTTTTATTGTAATAAGTAACTTAAAGACTACTATAATAAAAATATACACGAATAAATAAAATCTATAAATAATATAAAAAGGCTAACTTGAATATCCATTTGAAGACACGTGGCATCACTATACACTCTCTATTTTTTAATTATCCAACACTTGTGTGAGTATATTGACTTGACTTTCTCTTAATGACTTTTACTTATTTATTTTAATGATTCAAAATTTATTTCAAATAAATGTTACATGAGAGTTATGAATAAAGGAGATGAAGAGTTACCATATGAAATGCACTCAATTGGGTGTTTTAATTGTTCTCATTCATTTTCAATACTATATTGATATATATGCATTAGATTGAGACGGTCCATTTGCTTCATTGCTTAATCTTCTATCTCTATAAATGGCTTCAACTCAATTGTTTTACCATAACATTTATCATTACAGGTTACAAGTCAGATACTTCCTTTCTTATTATGATTGGTACATCCTATTTACTTATTTTGGTTTTTAATGTTAGAACTCAATATTATACATTACTCAAAATTGAAAGTTAAACTCTCATATTTGATGATTTCTAATGGTAATGTTTTGTTGGATTGTAGTTTTCGACGCACGAAATAATCTTATGCAAACACTCAATTGCAGTTTGGGACACATGAATGCAATTTTAGACACGGATTATCAGGCAATTAACTATACTGCTTAATACACATTTAGTTTGTTAAATGATACGGAGTATTAATTTCTAAATGGGTGTTTATAAGCGATGTGTGCCAATGAGCGATGGTACTCATGAGTCATGAGCGAGATAGATTATGTACTATGCTTTCATTTTGTGGTCAACTAATAAACTTTTCTCTATGACTAACCTTTATTTTAACTAACATTTATGCAGGGATTAAAAGTACATGTATAATTACCTTATCATGACACACAAAAAGTACTAAGAAAATACTAGAGGAATGGAAGCTCAAATACAGACGGGTGATGGCTATAGTACGTGCATACAACATGCATATATATCTAATATAGTTTGTATAAGAGTAGTTAAACCATAATCATTGTGTTCTCCTAATTAGAACATTGCTTTATCGATTGAGTAAAGTGCTTACCTCAAGATAATTAGCTTTGATGTTGCAAATAATTTTTTTTCTCTTTTACGAATTCGTAGAGTAGGGATTGGAAAGTGGGAAGTATATATAATCTAATGCATGGTTTGATTTTATATAATGTGATGCGTGGTTTATGGCACTGTACGTATATTATCTAATGTATAGTTTAATTTTATGGTCTAAGTATGACAAACTTTGAATCATGGCATTATATGTTATCTAATACGGAGTATGTGATTTGATTTTTTAAATATTCATTAGAAGAGATGTACTCCGTAGCATTCAAATTTATACGCTTAAGACCACTTTCGAACATTATATTGACATAACATATATGCAAACTAAAAAGATGATTAACATCTTGAGTTACTAAATTTTTTACGATTTTCACATAATTAAAAACACAAAATTAGAACAAGACCGTGCATTGCACGGGTAACAAAACTAGTTTTATTATAAAACTATACCACCAACCAAAAAGTGGTGAATTGTGAATTTTTTTTATTTTATTAAAGATTTTTCAATTTTACAAAAAATACTCAGACGAAACAAAACGAAAAATTATACTTATATTTCTATAAGAGATAATAACTTATCATATACTTATCATATATTTTCTGAAATGTTTTGAGAAATGTTTTAAAATGCTTAAAAGTTAAAATTCTTCATAATTGATTTATTAGACACCAATAAAGTTAGCCTAAAATATAGTGTATTTAAAATTAGTACAAAATTAGTTATTACTTGTATTAGGAGGAAGTATTAGTGAAGGATAATTTTTGGAATTGCTGACAAATCTTCTTTATATAAAAGAGAAGTCAGTTAAAGACTATTTATTGGTTCCCCGATTTCAGGGAACATCAAAAGGTGGTGGGATTTCATAACTATAGGTAAATTAATTTTGACATTTAAACTTCAACATACAAAATCCTATGATACTATTTTGTTTTTGTATCTCTATTTCTATTAAGTATCAAACAAACAAAAGATTTAACATTATTAATACATTAATCCATGCCTATTAAGCATTTTATATGAAAAATAAATTAAAAAATAAAGCAAGATAAACTATTCGGGAAAAAATTTGAATACAATATTTTTACAATAATTGTATTGTACTAATTAATTATTTCTACCAGTGTTCATATTATGTATCATAAGTGAGAAGGGTGTGTTGTTTTATTATTTTATTTGCGACAATGATTGTATACTATATGTTATATAGCACATGTCATATACTAATGGGAAAAAAATAATGGTTAAATTATTTAAGAGATGAGAGGGTGTTTGACATTGCTTACATAAAATAGTTTTTGCTTTTCAAAAGTAAAATAGACTATAAGAAAGATGATAAGTTATACTCCCTCCGTCTCATTCATTTGTTTGTCTCATTCTTAACAAGTGATGGCTATAAATAGCAAGGAAAACTAGCCTTGTTAGGCGTTACAAGCAAATGAAAGGAAAAACAATTACCTAACTAATTAAGGCCATTAAAACTAGCTAATTATTACTAAATAAATGGCCAAATAAAAGCTATCAACTAAAGAGGTATTAATCCTTCAACCCTTTTATTCACCGAAATAAAATAAGCTTGTAATTCTCGGAGCCGCTCGGTTTTAAACGGACCCAATTCAAGTTACCATAAATACGCAACGAGCCAACGAGCCCAATTAAGTGTCGACTCCCACAATATTATCAGCCAACGGACCATGGTCGAGATCCTCTGAAACTAGGTCATTGGTGACCGTATCAGTAATATTTAACAACATATTTTCATCTTCAATTTTAAAATATGTGAGCGAAATTTGGAAAGATAATATGTAAGATGACAGAAGGGTACGGTAAATTTACATTATTGTATATAATTGTAATATTTTTGTCCATATTTCAAGAGTACTATTTTTTTTCGGTACATATAATTCAAGAGTACTATAAGAACGAACGAATGTATTTAATTTGATGACTAATATATCTAATGAAAAAATTGTACACAGACAACGTCTTAAAAATAAGAACTAAAATCAGTTAATTAATTAGAATGGCATACTTGCAATTGTTAAGTTATAGTATCTTCTTGACATGTCATGGTGACTTGATGTAAGGACGGCGGAGAATCGATGGCAAACGAATTCTGCGTCGCCAGAAATGCGTACTTATTAAACGGCAAGGAATTATTCTACATTGACAAAAAAAATACCACTTAAATGTTAATACAATTATACAAAAAGAATTTTTGCCTAAAACACTTGCCTATTTTGATATAATCTTCTATCGAAATGGAGTATGTTATTAACTTGTTATAAACAAGTTATAAATAAATATTACGTAATTTTGTGTAAGAAAATATTTTCATTAACACACTTTTCATGTAAATAATTAGTTCTCTCTTATTAATTTTATTAATATTTTTTCTTAAATCAAAATTACAGTGATGTTAAAAAATAATGAAATATACATACACTAAAGCTTTAAATAACAAACAAAATACATGAATGTTTGGAAACTATACGGAAATTGTACATACACTAAAGCTTTAATAATGAAATATACGGTAAAGCTTTAAAATTACCGTACATACACTAGACGGAAACTATACTAATTTGGAATCAAGTCAATTATTGATGAGACTGTCATTTTTAATATACATGAATGTTTTACTTTTTCATGTCAAGTTTCCAACTAAACAAAATTCATTTATTTTATATTAATTTGACAAAATAAAAAGTGAACTGTACCAGTATTTGAAACAGATCGGTGGTTACGGTTCGAATACACCTCCCACCTTTACCAAATTTGCATGCAAAACAATAGAACCCTTTTTTGCATGGCTTGCATGACAATGTATATTTCCAATATACAATCCCACCCACTAAAACGCCTATTAAAATAAATAACAAACCCGTCACCCATAATACTATTCCTAATCTTGGCATTGGAGGTAAGGGAAGATGAGGGAAAAAAATGCCTCCTTCAATAACGACGGAAAGGAAGTAATGGAGAACGACGGTAATTTGGACAACACGACGCTACATATTGATCAAAGTAGAAGGGGAAATATGGGAGGAAAAGTACAAGGGAGGAGAAAATGAGGAAGTGGAAGAAGGCTCTAAGGAAGCTGAATGTATAATCAGTAGGCTACATATGGAATGAGGGGAGAGAGGGAGAGCGAAAGGGAGATGGAGAGAGAGAGAGAGGAAAGAGAATGAGACAGAAAAAAACCACAAGGGAGAGCTAAATGAATGACAAGTGAGCTAAGGAAAGCGAAGATGATATATTGATTTAAGAAGAGGGAATGGAAGGATGGAGGAATAGGGGAGAGGAAGTTGAGGGTGTGAGGGAAATGTAATGGGTAGTATTGGGTAGCATTCAGAGTTACTCAGTATGTTATTTATAAAAGTGAGGAAGTTGAGGGTGTGAGGGAAATGTTCGTCTGTAGGCAAGGCAGTGCTTAGGTTATTTATAAAAGTGCGTGTTGCTATTCTCTGTAATGTGCTTGTAAGATTAAGCGTGTTTCCATTATGATCTGTGTGTTTCGGTGGTTCTATTATTATTACTCTTTGGATGAATCCATACTAATTCAAATAAACGAGTCACAATATCTTGGGGTATCAGGTGCAACGCGTGCGATACAACAACTAGTAGAAATTAAAAATGGTGGTTAATTTTGGAGGTCATGAGTTAAGCCTTTAATTCTACATTTTCTTACATTTTTGTGGTCGTTTGGACTTATATAAATAAGATGATATTTTAAGCTTTAAGTTCAGTAAATTTTAGATTCCTTAGTATATTTCATTAAATTTCAATACTTTTAAGGAAATAAGCGATATTCATTGAATGTGCCAATTTCAAATTTGGTAACATAAATATATAATTAAAATGGTCTGAAATATAAAACTCAAATACCCTACATTAATAGATTTAAAATATTTTTTACACTCTGAGTCACTATTTAAACTAAAAAAAAAAATTAACCGTATTTCACTTTAAAATATAGCCCTATATGGTTTTGAATCCTAGCTCCGCCCCTGGATGTGAGAATGTCGAATTTGTGGAATGATGGTGAGGTAAGGGGAAAAATAAATATAGAGAGCTGAGATAAGGGATGTGAAAATGGTGGGAAATGGTGGAAAATGAAGGGATTAAAGATGGTAGGGAGTTAGGGTTAAGTGAAAATAATGATGGATCTGGAATTATGTATTTGTGGAGTTTTGGAGTAAAGTAATGTATGTGGAAGTATAGCAATAAGGACCTAAAATTCCATTAGGTAGCTACAAGGACCTGGCATTATGTTTCCGTCAAACAGTCCGTTTACTTTTGCTTGTTTTTTCTTAGAGCCAATCAAAATCTTCAATATACTACTCGTAGAACTTTACTACAATTAACTAGTTTGAAACCCGTGCAAACAATGCACGGGTCATAATAACATGCGCTCTTATCGATACAGAATCATATAAAGAAGCGTGATAAAATATTTTATGACGTAATATAAATAAGCTTGTAGTAGAATTCGATATACGTATGATTTAAGTTACTACTCCGTATTCACTAACATATAAAGTATGTTACAAAGTATGATAATGAAATTAATTTACATGTTAAATACAATTTACGACAACAAACATAATTAAGATGAAAATGGATATAATTTTAATAGAGTAATTATACAATAATAAAACAATTAACCCAATTATATTGACACTTAGATACATAACCCGTTTAAATTACCTATACATGCATTGGACCGACTATATACAATCAGCCCATTTATATAACATATAAAAACTCTCATTTTTCAATCAATCCATTTATATATGACTCGTTTAATGTGTGTCATGCAACTGTGCAATGTGTCATGCAACTTTGCAAGTCCATTTCATTTTACAGCCCCAATTAAAACTTACAATGAGATCAACACTTCAACCTCAGTTGCCTTGTTAGTAATTGATATACACATATATCTTTCTCTATATCTCAAATATTTCATGTCGGTTTTTTATATTTCATGTGATCTTTTGTTTTGGACTCCATATTTTCTTCATCTAATATATACTGTATAATATATGAATTATACTATTTTGATTTCTTTTAAAGAAATTATTATGTCATGGAATTCGTTTATGCATTTATAATGATGAACTTATGAGGGTATATGCTGAATCTTTGTCCTTTTTTTATTTTATTTTATGTGTTCTTTCACTTTGAATTTGTTTATGTGATTTTTTTTAAAAAAATTCTATTCAATTTTGTTACATGCATCGTAAATTTGATGATTAATTATTTTATAAAAATTAGAGAATATCATATCTAATATTTTTTTTATTTTATTTTCATAAAATTATGAAATTTATGTATGATATAAAATGATGTTCATAATTGTAATTCTGTTACTTTTTATGATATAAAATATAAATTACTTTTACCATATTGTAATTGTTAAATGATAAGATATTTGCAGTCCTGTAAATCAAGTATGATTTTCATCTTATTGCTTTTATTATTTTTTTTTGTCAGTTGAGTTCTCTAGATATTAATTTTCTACTGATTTTTATCATTAAGTTTGTGATTATGATTATGGTTATAATTTTGATATTTTATTTTGGAAGATTTTTTTCCATGGAATGACATTTTAGGTCGATTCCTACTAGTTGGAATATAAATTTTTATTGATTTTTTGTAATTATTTAATTTATAATTTTTTTAATATTTATTTAACATATGTATAACGTGTATCGATTTCTTTTCATTTAATATACATGCATTTTAATTTTTAATATATGAATATGAATGTATGTACATTTTAACATGTGAAATGATGTACCAATCGTGAAATGAGGAATGAAAAATAAAAAGACCCTAAAAAGAGTAACCCACGTTTTTTTTCATTGAATTGTCAAATTTTTTTTCCATAAATTGAGGAACCAATAGGAGCTCTCCAATTGTTTCCTCTTTTATATATAGTAGATATCGATGATGAATGGTTTGTAATACCATTCTGAGATTTTTTTTTTGGTTCTACGATAGTATGGATTTGCGTAGTTTTGACTCTTGGCAACTAACTATATTGTCGCTCACACTACATGTGGTATGGTGACATTTAGTTATCGTTACTGAGTCTTCTTCAAATCTCGATTATGAGCGGTTATAGTTCCGTCTGAGAGATTTTTTATTTAGTTGCAAGAGTATTGTAATTTTATTATTAATTATTAATTGTATTATTTGGACTTTGTTTTGCATGAAATTGTTAGTTTTTAATTTTTTTTTTAATTTTTTATTAAGTTTTATATATATTAGACTTTGTTATTGCTAGAATATTGTAATTTCATAAGTTTAAGAAAACATAATCATCCTAAAATCATGGAATATGAAAATAATATGAAAATATGCTTATAACATTATAAAATTATGGAATTTTTAAATATGTAAATAATTATGGAATTTGTAATATGTAAATAATTTTAAATTAGAGATGTTAAGATTGAGGAGAGAGAGTAAATAAATCAGAAGTATTAAGAGTGAGGAGAGAGAGTAATTAATCTTTTGCTTTAGATGTGGGACCCGCTTTTCCTTAATATATGCAGTCAATCAGAAACATCGAAATGTTTCTGCTTTAGTATATAGTAGATTTTTTTCAGCATAAACAATTTGTCTCACATTTTTTATGTAAAAATGTGACAATTTTATTTTTCATCAAAAATTCAATTTGTTTGCGGTTTCTTCGAGTGCATATACATGTACTGATGTATATAATTATTCCGGCCAAGAGTCGGTTTCGATAAATAATTATTCGGGCCAGCTTAAATATATATGTTCGGATCAATTCGGGTCCTCCATTCGGGTGCGGGGTGAATTATTCGGGTCATGCCAATTTTGCTAGGTCAACCCACGATGACCTTACTCATCATCTCGTCGATGACTCGTCTGACCCAATTAATTGAAATATATAATTATTTCATTGGTTGGTTTACAATCATTAAAATTAAACACAACTAATTCAAATAATACAAATATTCTAACTATTCATTATCTTTTAAAATACGGAGTATCTATTAATATTAACGGATTTTATAATAATTTAAATATGAAAATATACTCATGATCATCTCATGAGATCCAATAAGTCTTGCTTGCGACGGGTCGGTCCGTTACAAATGAGAATTTGTGCATGAGATATTCAAATGTGAAATAATTGTTACAATTTTAATGAGATAATTATGAGAATTTTTTAAATTTTGGATTATTAATGTGTGTCCTTGGGATGTTCCTAATGAAATAGTTTACCATATTTTAATTTCCAAAACTTGCATATGTGAAATAATTTTTTTTTATTTTTTTTTTTAAAAAAAGTGAACCGTCTTACACCGTGAGATTGTCTGACACAAGATTTATTGTACGAATATCACAAATTTTAGAATAAGACGGTCTCACGCTTGAGATAGTCCTATTTTTGAAATAATCATCCATTTATTATTGTTGGTAAAAATGTTTTTTTTTTATAAAAGTGAACTGTCTCACACCGTGAGACTGTCTCACACAAGACTTATTGAAATAGTATTATGTGTACGATTAGAGCTGGCCCGACCCGACCTGGATTCGAGAGTATTGCAACCCAAAAGCGACCCAACCCGATCCGTTGACGACCCGTAACCCGATATGACCTAAAGATCAGCGACCCGAACTTATCCGATCGAAACCCGATCTGATTGACCTAATTATCACCTCTATGTAGAGCTAACAAAAGGTGAACTTTGTATGGAAAAGTGTGAGGCATAAATTTCATAAAATACAACTTACTGGTGGCAAACTTCTTGTAGAGAGTTAGGTAATTGATTTCCTCAAAGAAGATAAATGAAAAGGAAACGGAAAGCTTTACGGAAGTTACCCTAGGTCCTCATAACTCCTCTAAAATAATTGAGGTCCTTATTACTATCTTTATTCATAGTTTAGGTCTCTATCGTGCACTTAACTCAAAACTACCATAGTGGAGTATATGCCAAACAACTAATCTTTCGTAGCTGATAAGCATTCATTTAGTCACATTTTTACCTCATTTTCGTCCCCATTTTGGTCCGTTTACACGGATTTGCGTGTCTTTAATTGCATTTTATTTCCCGATTTCCCGCGCTATGAATATTGATCTCAATTGGCAGGAATTAAGGCGGAAATGAGGAAATCGGTGCATAAAGACATTGCATGAGTCGGGATTCGAAGATGAGACGAAAAATGAAGAAATATGTCATCAGGTGGCCCAGGCCGGTCCCCAGACCGGCGGCCGGCCAACCGGCCCAGACCACCGCTCTATAATTGAAAGATGTTGAAAAAAGTGAAGAAAAGGCCCAGGTAGCGCCGGCCGGCCGACCGGCGGCCGGTCGACTACCCGGCCTGCGCCTACATCAGAAGCCACATGAGAGGGTTTTGGTGCTCCAGGCCGGTGGGGGACCGGCGGCCGGTCGACCGGCCCAGACCTCCATTTTCCCATACTTAGAAGATTTTGAAGCATTTTGAAGGCGAGTTTCTGAAGACACTGTTGTGTCCCAGGCCGGTCAGAGGCCCGGCGGCCGGTCGACCGGCCGGGAACACAAGACTGAAAAATTCGCCTCTTCTTCTAATTTTTCCCTTAATTTCGAGAGACCTATATATACCCCCCCTTATTATTTTGTAAGTAGTTTTTGACCTTCCTTTTAGCACGAAACCCTAGAAATTTGTAACTCAAATTAATCCCTAATTACTCTCCTAATATTTCCCTAATCTAGTTTAGTTTATCATTTCAAGTTGTGGAATCTAGTCTTTCATTTCATTTTTGAGGTTTGTATTGAAGACTTGGGTGAAGACATTCCCCCATATTCATCAATATAAGTCTTGTTTGGTATTAAATTTCTCATCTTTTCTATTGTTTATGCTAGTAATTTCCATTTCTAGTTTATAGTTCATCTTTTGATTATTATCTTTATTCTTCTCATAGCATGATGTTGATTGAACTCCCCCTTCCCTTTAGTGTTTTGATTCCCTTTGCCATGTGTGAGTAGATTATCCTCTAGGGTTTAGGGGAGCCTAAGGGTGGATCATGTGGGGTATTAGGTTGGTTAATTAGCAAGTTTGTGGTAAATGATTTGGGTATTGCCCATATGAATACCAAGTGTTTGATGAAATGTGTGAACGAAAGTTACCATTTTATCAAGCATGGTTTGATCTTCTCTTAAGCGACGGTGGTAGAGACGATTAGACTAAGTGTTTATATGGGTGATTTGAGACAAATGCGATAGCTTGTTGATGATTATCGATTGTTGAGACATTAGCAATTGATTTTACTCAAGTTATTTACCCCCTTTGCTAGTTACCCGACTAACCCATTATTCCCCCTAAGGTGAACCCCTTCACCCTAGTCTTTCCCCTAATTGTTTTCATCTTTATTACTTAGCAATTACTTGTTTTTCCTAGTTTTTAGTTAGCTTTCCAATCCGTCATATTTTAGGCTAGAATAGGATTCAATCGAACTAGTAGTTGACCTCCCCCATCCTCGTGGATTTCGACCCCTTTATACTACTTTTATTGGGTTATTTTTGATGCTTGTTTTGACGACAAACCGATCATCAAATGGCGCCGTTGCCGGGGATGGCGTAAGGAAACTCGTAGTTTGTTTTGTGTCTTAGATTTAGCCAAGTTACTTGTTGTTTTTGTTGGTTTTTAGTTGTTAGATTATTTGTAGAGTGCCTTGCATTATTGTCTTTCCCTAGTGTGCCCAAAAACACACTAGGAGTCTAACTTGTTTTTGAGTTGCTTTGAGTGCATGCCTAGAGGTGAAGGTTTGTTCTTGAGCCATCCGGAACCCGAAAGGTTGTTTAGGACTCTCCGTGCCAATACACTTGCTCGGGTTAGGAATTCAAGAAGAGTTAGCCATCAACAAGCCAATACTTCAATTGCTTCTACATCCACTCCAACAATCGATTACCCACAAAACAACACCATTGAACCCATATTTGAAAACCCCTTCTACAATACACAACAAAATACACCACCAAATTCACCACCTACAATACCTCAACAACAAAATCAACCACAAATGACGACTCTACGTGATCGTAACCGTCCCAACCACGATGATACCCAATCTCCAATCAATTTCGGTGTCTTGGCCCCAAACAATTTTGAGATTCACCCGGCTCAAATGAGTTCTATTGAGCGGGATAGCTTTGGAGGCCTCCCCGATGAAGATGCTCATGCCCACTTGAGAAAGTTCAAAAGTAGGGTTGGAATCATGAAAAGGAATGGGGTGCCCGAGGAAACCCTTTGCCTCATGTTGTTCCCATTTTCCCTCAAGGACCGGGCGGAGAGGTGGTTGAATAACCATCCTCCAAACACTTTCACCACTTGGGATGATTTGGCTAAGGAGTTTCTAAGTAAGTACTACCCCGCCTCCAAAACGGCGATGCTAAGAAACGAGATTACCACCTTCCAACAAGAGGATGGAGAGTCCTTGGGAGAAGCATGGGATCGGTTCATTGATTTACTTGCCCGATGCCCTCACCATGGAATTGCGGATTGGTATGTCACTCAAACCTTTTATCAAACTCTCCTCCCTCAAACCAAGGCCATGGTGAATGCTTCCGCGGGGGGAAGTTTTGATCATTTGAATGACCAACAAGCAGGGGCGAACCTAGAGGGTAGCAAAGGGTAGCAAGTGCTACCCCAAACCCAGAAAAAATGTTGACGAAGGCGGATTTTTGCTACCCCAATTTCTGATTTTTTAAACTTAAAGAATAAAATAATAAAAGGTAGAATAATAACAACATTGTGTTTGTGGTGCAATGGTAAAGGAGTTGTTTATTACCTTGAAGGTCTTGTGTTCGAGCCTCACTGAACGCATTTTTTAATGGATTTGCATTGTTTATTTTTCTTAAATCAACACTTTGCCCTTGTTTGCAATCATGTTTTCCCATCTTAGGTAATACTTTGCCTAATTTTCTATTTTCTATTTAGTTTTTGGGTGGTTCTCAAAAAGAGACGGTAATCCTGTTTTAAAAATATATATTTCATATGTTATTTATATCTTTGTCAAGTGATATTTTGTGAAAGTATCTCTATAATAGATTTATTTATGTAATTTTTTTTTTTGTTTTTAGGTAGCAGTGTTATTTACAGTAGTTTCCAACATATTTACAATTAAAGCTCTCTAATTCGACACTAGAATGAAAAGAAAGTAGGCAAAAGAAATGAGTATAATCTTAAATTGGGAGAAATGGTACGTTAGCTAATGTATATACATTTTTTTATACAAGAATTGGTTATAATATTTTGCTTGATATTTTGTTGGTTATGCTAAAAGAGTATACAATTATACAAGGTTCGTATAAACAAGATGATCACAAGAATTGCTAGATTACTACGAGCTACGGCGTAATCATCAACAATCCAATGCAACGATGGTTACGAATAATACAAACAGACCATTTGTTAAAGATATATGTTCGTTAATTTTCGTAGCTTTTTAATGGGAAATTATATTACAAAAATTTCGCTACCCCATGTTTTCAATCCTGGGTTCGCCCCTGCCAACAAGGGGCGGCATTGATTAAGAAGATGGTTGAGTCGGAATCTAGCTATGGTACTAGTTCTAGAGGAAATAGCTTGAGAAGGAGTTCTAAGTACCCAAGTGAGAACTTCTCAAATGCGGATACCAATGCCAAGATTGATTTGCTCACACAAACTTTTACTAAGGGTTTTGCCGAGCTTCAAAAAGCTCAAAATCAAAGTCAAGGTCATCATGTGAATGAAGCTAGTGGGTCTTATGCACCTCCTATGGTGGAAGCTTATCAAACCCCCACTTGTGAAATTTGCAATGGATATGGACACACCTTTGAAGTTTGTGGGAACAATTTTTCTTATAGCAATGAAGGAGGAAATGACTACCAACATGTGAATGCTTTTCAAGGAGTCAACAACAACCCACGGCCCTCAAGGCCTCAATTCCAAAATCAAGGAGCTTACAACCCAAATTCAAATTTCTATCATCCAAGCTCAAAATTTCACCCAAACATGAGCTACAAAAGCCAAAATGTCCTAAACCCTCAACACACTCAAACTCAACCTTCCAACCCTCCGGGTTTCTCTCAACCTAGAGGAGGAGGTCAATTTTCTAGAGGAAACTATAACAATCAATTCAACAACTCTCAACAAGGTCAAGGATCCAACCAATTCCAAAATCAACACTTCAATGATCAAGGTTACAATAACCAAGGTAACTTCCAAAACCAAGGTAATTGGAATCAAGGTCAAGGAAATTGGAATCAAAATCAAGGGAACCAAAACTTCAACAATCAAGGCCAAGGTAATTTTTACCAAGGCAATCAAAACAATCAAGCAAGCCAAGGGGTTCCCGATCAATCATTCCAAGGCCAAGGGCCAAATTTCAACAACAACCAAGGGTCAAATTTCAACAATCAAGGTTCAAGGGGGCAACAAGGGAATTTTAACAACAACCAACAAGGAAAACTTCAACAATCAAAGAAACAACAACCAAGGGTCGAGTAGTCGGAATGACTATGCTTTTGCCCTTCCTTTGACAAATCAACCCCACCAAGAGAGTGATCCTTCAATAAGTGAAGTTTTGCAATTAGTCAAAAACATGGAAATCCAAAACAATTTGGCTTTGCAAAATGTCACTAATGCTCACAAAAAGGAGGTGAGAGAATTAGAAGCTAGGCTAGCTTCTCAAGCCTTGAATAATCCTCAAAGGCCTTCGGGAGGTCTACTTGCTCAAGGGAAAAGCTCCAAGGATGCTTCATCAAGCCACCATGCATGTGCGGTGACTTTAAGAAGTGGACTAGTGCTTGATAACCCCTACATGGACATGATGAATGATGAGATTCCAAATGATGAGCATGTTGAGGAAGGAGAAGAACTTGAAGAGCCCTTTTTGACTCCTACCTTGGAGTCAAAAGATGATGGCAAGGGTGAAGATGATCAACCCAAAGAGGGAGAAGAAGGGTATGTCGAAATTATGCCTTATGAAGAGGAGATGAACAAGGATGTCAATGATGACGGAGTAGAGGTACAACCAATAGCAAGAGCTAAGGTAACCAAGAAAACTCCCATTCCAAAGGTATCTTTTAGTTCTCCACTTGTTGTTTCCGATATCCCCTACCCCTCTAGAGCTTTGAAAACTAAGGAAAACTTCAAGTTCACCCAATTTAGAAAAATGCTTGAGGGACTTGAAGTGACCTTACCTTTCACCGATGTTATATTGAACATGCCCACTTACTCAAAATTTCTAAAAGACATCTTGACTCATAAGAGAACTTTGGGTACCCAAGATGTTATGATTATGGAGGCGGAGTGTAGTGCTCTCCTCATTAATCCTAACTCTTTTAAAATGCCAAAAAAACTTGGGGACCCCGGAAGTTTCTCTATCCCTTGTGTTGTGGGGGGGGTCATGATTTCAAGGGCATTATGTGACAATGGTGCAAGTGTAAGTGTCATTCCCTTAACTATTGCTAAAAGAATTGGACTTGAAAGTTTAACCCACACTTCTATGACTCTACAACTAGCGGATAGGTCCGTTAAGCAACCTTTGGGTGTGCTTGAGGACGTACCCGTTAAAGTTGGCAAATTTTTGATCCCCACGGATTTCGTTGTCCTAGATATCCCGGAGGATAGCCACACTCCCATCATCCTTGGTAGGCCCTTTTTGGCTACCGGAGGAGTCCTCATTGATGTGAGGGACGGGCGGCTAACCTTTAGGGTGGGAAACGAAACCCTTGAATTTAATCTTCCACATCTAGTGAAGGGACCAATGTTTCACAAAGCATGCTCGGTAGAAGTCATTGAAGAAGTGGTTGAGAAGGTGCATGAAGAGGAGAAGTATGAAGAAGAAGCTCTACAAGTGGCACTCCATGATGAGGAGATGGGAGATGACCACGAGGTAGATGATGAGCTAATGAAGAAGGTGGAGGGCCTTCTCCCTCCAAAGGTACAACTTAAGCCCTTACCTCCCTCACTTAAGTACTCTTTTTTAGGTGAGGGAGAGACTTATCCCGTTATCATTAATGCTAATTTGAGTGAAGGCCAAGAACTTGAACTTTTGAAAGTCTTGAAAACTCATAGGGGTTCACTTGGATATAGCATTGATGATATCAAAGGGTTAAGTCCTAATCTTTGCATGCATAGGATTGTCTTGGAGGAGGGTAGCAAACCTAAGGTAGATGGGCTACGTAGGTTGAACCCTAAGATGGCGGAAGTGGTTAAAAGTGAGGTTATGAAGTTGTTAGAGGCCGGGATTATCTACCAAATAACCGATAGTTCTTGGGTGAGCCCCGTCCATGTAGTGCCCAAGAAAGGAGGGGTGACTATGGTGGAACAAGAGGATGGGACTCTCTTAGCTTCTAGACCCGTGACCGGGTGGCGGATGTGCATTGACTATCGCAAATTAAATGCCGCCACCCTCAAAGACCACTACCCCATCCCCTTTATTGACCAAATGCTTGAAAGGTTGGCGGGGCATTCTTACTATTCATTTCTAGATGGTTATTCCGGGTTTTTCCAAATCCCCATACACCCGGAAGACCAAGAGAAAACCACATTCACTTGTCCCATAGGAGTTTATGCTTATAGGAGGATGCCCTTTGGGCTTTGTAATGCTCCGGGGACTTTCCAAAGGTGTATGACGGCAATTTTTGCCGATTTTCTTGAGAAGAGTATGGAGGTCTTCATGGACGACTTTAGTGTCCATGGAGACTCATTTGATCTTGGACTTGTGAATTTGTCTAATGTTTTGCAAAGATGTGAGGAGCACAACCTCGTCCTCAATTGGGAGAAGTGCCACTTTATGGTGGAGGAGGGGGTTGTGCTTGGTCACATCGTGTCTAAGAGAGGCATAGAAGTTGATATGGCTAAGGTTTCGGTAATAGAAAACTTGTCACCCCCTACTAATGTGAAGGGAGTGAGAAGCTTTCTAGGCCATGCGGGCTTTTACCGACGTTTCATCAAAGATTTTTCTAAAATAGCCAAGCCTTTAACTTCTCTTCTTCTCAAAGACACACCATTTGTATTTGATGAATTTTGCTTGAGTGCTTTTTGTAGGTTGAAGGAGGCTCTTGTGACGGCTCCCATAATCCGATCACCGGATTGGAGCCTTCCTTTCGAAGTTATGTGCGACGCCTCCGATTATGCGGTCGGGGCGGTGCTTGGCCAAGTTGTGGACAAGAAGCACCATGTAATCTACTATACAAGCAAAACTCTTGATCAAGCCCAAGTCAACTACTCTACGACGGAAAAGGAGATGCTAGCTATTGTTCATGCCGTGGAAAAGTTCCGGCAATACTTTGTTGGTGCTAAGGTTGTGGTATACTCGGATCACTCCGCTTTGAGACAATTGTTAGTGAAAAAGGATGCAAAGCCAAGGCTCTTGAGGTGGGTTCTTTTACTTCAAGAGTTTGACTTGGAAATTAAAGACAAGGCGGGGTCGGAGAATGTTGTTGCCGACCACCTATCTAGATTGACTACCGAAGATCATGGGTTGAAGGATGAGAGTGGCCCGATCAATGAGTGGTTGAGAGAAGATAGTTTGATGATGATAGGTGGTAAATCACCATGGTTTGCGGACTTGGCAAATTTGATTGTGAGTGGGTTTATTCCGGAAGAGTTGGATGCTAGAGCTAGGAGGAAGTTGAAGCATGACTCAAAACGCTATTTTTGGAATGACCCACATCTTTTTCGCAAGTGTGGTGATGGCATGTTTCGAAGATGTGTTCCTAGAGAAGAAGGTATGGAGATAGTTGATAGAATTCACAACTCGGCCTATGGGGGCCACCTTGGTACATCTCGCACCATTGCAAAGGTGTTACAAGGTGGTTTCTATTGGCCATCTATGTTCAAGGATATCCACTACTTTGTCAAATCTTGTGATCGGTGCCAAAGAACGGGGAATATTAGTCAAAGGAATGAGATGCCCCTTCAAAACATTCTTGAGATTGAGCTTTTTGATTGTTGGGGAGTTGATTTCATGGGACCATTTCCCAACTCTTGCGGGAATGAGTACATTTTGGTAGCGGTGGACTATGTGTCCAAGTGGATTGAAGCCGTCGCCACCCCAACAAATGATGCTAAGGTTGTTATCAAGCTCTTCAAGAACACTATATTTCCGAGATTTGGGACCCCAAGGGTGGTGATTAGCGACGGGGGTTCGCACTTTAGGAAGAGCACTTTCAAGTTCTTACTTTCTTCCCATGGTGTCACTCATAAGACCGCTCTTGCCTACCCACCCTCAAACTAGTGGGCAAGTAGAGGTCTCAAACCGTCAAATAAAAGCTATCTTGGAGAAGACTACAAGCAAAGGTAGGAAGGATTGGTCTCAAAAGCTTCCGGATGTTCTATGGGCCCTTCGCACCGCTTTCAAAACTCCACTCGGCACAACTCCCTACAAGCTTGTTTATGGAAAAGCTTGTCACTTGCCAATCGAGTTGGAGCACAAGGCATGGTGGGCCTTAAAGGAGATGAACTTTGATATTGATATGGCCGGAGAGCTACGATTTCTCCAAATGAATGAACTTGAAGAGCTAAGACTTGATGCCTACGAGAGCTCAAAGATCTACAAGGAGCAAACAAAGAAATGGCATGATGCCAAATTGGTTGATAAAGATGTAAAAGTGGGTGACCAAGTCTTACTCTATAATTCTAGAGTCAAGTTGTTTCCGGGAAAGCTACGCTCTAGATGGTCGGGTCCTTTCAAAGTTATTGACATTTCACCACATGGAGCTTTTGAACTTTGGAGCGAAGAAGGTGGTAATTTCAAGGTCAATGGGCATCGAGTGAAAAGATATTTCGATGGCGATGAAAAGGGAACGGTGGAAGTACTCTTCCTTGGGGATCCACTTCCCGAGGAGGAGTCTTGTTTGTAAACTCTTGTGATTTGATAGGTTTGGTGGAGTCCCTCAACAACCACCAATTTTTTGTATATAGCATGCATATTAGGAATAGTTGTGAAGATTTGGATTTGTGTACTCGGGTTTTTCGTCTTTGGAAGAAGTCTTAGGTAGATTTGAAACATTTGTAGTCGAGTTTGGTTTGAAACCGTATCATCGGGAATATGTTGGTAGGGTCGAGTTTGTTGGTGACTTGGGGTCTTTGGGGATTTGTTGTGGATTTGAAGACGAAGTGAAGAAATGGAGAAGTGCTCCAGGCCGGTCGACCGGCAGCCGGTGTGCCGACCGGCCCAGAGCACTCCAGTAGCAAGTTTGTGAAATTGGGAATTTGAACTGCAGGTATTCCAGGCCGGTCGACCGGCAGCCGGTCTGCCGACCGGCCTGGAGCACATTATCATAGGAAGTGAATTTTTGGGAATTTCCGGGCTGTTTTCTGTGCCGGTGGACCGGCGGCTGGTCTGTCACCGGCCCAGAGCATCATTTGACTAAGATTTTGAAGGTTGAAAATTTTGAGCCGAGTTCTAGGCCGGTCGACCGGCAGCCGGGTCCTGACCGGCCTGCACTACCTGAACACGAGAAATTTCAAAAATCCAAAAAATCAATTTTTTGTACTGGGTTCCAGGCCGGTCGACCGGCGGCCGGTGCCTGGACCGGCCCAGACCCCTACCCAAGAGCCTTAAATCACTCGTGAAACCTTCTTTTTCTTTCTTTCTTCTTTGTTTCTTCTCCCTTCTTTCTCCTTCTTCCTTCAAATCCCCTCAAAAACTCACAAAAAACCCACAAAAACCTCACTAAAATCTCAACAAAACTCCATCACTACAACATCAAACCCACATATTAACCCACTACCTCAAATAAAATCATCCCCCACCTCAAAAACCCAATTTTTTCCCTCTTTCAATTGAATCTAACGAAACTCACCATGGCTCAACAACCACTTAGGAAAAGGACAAGGGCTCAACTTGAGGCCGAGTTAGAAGCTAGACTTCAGCAGGTGACGGCGGGAATGGGTCCGGATAACGATTTTCCGGATATCGTCTTCGTAAGCGAAATCGCAAGAGGTAAATTTCAATGTTTAAAGCGTAGACCTCTTCCCCACTCCCGTTTTATTTGTCGGAATACTATGCGGAACCTCGGCCTTGATACGGTCACTCTTGAGCTTTTCAAAGGTTTGGGTATGGGGGAACTCTACGGTCAGCACTTCCGTACTTACCCCCGTCTCACTTGGGAGTTTTTGAGTTCGTTTAGCCATGAGAAGGATAGGAATACGGGTATGGTCAAAATTGTTTCCTTTCGCCTTCTTAATACTGCTTTTAACCTTCCCCTTGAGAAATTTTGTAAGGTTTTAGGGGTCAAATTTCATAAGTCGTACAAGGTCCCCGAAAACTTTAATGTGAATGACGTTTGGACTGCTATCTCGGGAATGGAATTTGCGAAAGGAACTAAGAGGCCGGCAAATGCTTGCCACAATGCCCCTATTAGGTTTTGGCATAGGTTTATGGGTTGGACGTTGTTTGGGAGAGAGGAGTGTCATAATTTTAGGGCCGATGAGCTTTCGATTTTGGCGGCTTACTTGTTCCAAAAGCCAAATAAATTTGGAGTCAACATTGGTCACCATGTCGTTATCCACTTCCAGAAAATTGCCAATGACCCATTTAGCCCGACCGGAATCCATTTAGGGGGAATTGTCACCAAGATTGCCCATGTCCTATGTAGAGATGCTCTGGATGAGCGTAATTTGAGGTGTTTAGGGGGATGCTCCTTGTTGACGGAGGATTACATTTCAAAGAAGCTTGAGTGGGTAGTAAAGAGAGTTGAGGACGGGAAGACATATTGGAGGATTCGAGGGGTAAATTCTATTCCCCTCCCTAATAGTGCGGCTATGAAAGTGGTTCCTGATAGCGCGCACTATCTTCTCCCCCTAGAGGAGGAGAACCCTCCACCACCACCTGAAGAAACCCCGGAAGATCCTTTAGCTCCAGTTACCGCATTTAGGCGAGATCCTACTGCCCCCGTCACTACATATAGGAGAGAGGAGCGGGGCCCCACTTCCACCACCTTGCCTTATATGAGCCCCTTCTATCATCAGCAGCAGTGGCGCCCTTGGCCCAATTCATCCCAACCCGACGCATCCACTTCCACCACTACCAGTTACCCACCTTTGGATCCCTCCTTGATCCAGTTCATGGCCGACATGACTTTGGCCTCCGAGGCAGCAGCTACGGAGAGAGAGGCAGCGGCTAGGGAGAGAGAGGCGGCAACTAAGTGGCGAGAGGAGGAAGCTCGGGATAGAGCTCTTTTGTCGCAGCGGATGGACAGGATGTATTATGACTTGGCTCTTGGCCAATACCCTTCTTACGATAATTGGTGTAGGGAGGGGTATAGGGAGCCAGTTGGCCCACATCCGTCCTATTTCATGTGGCCAGAGGGCGGGTATGATCAGGGTTCTAGGGTGTTTGGTGATTTCAATGTTCAGCCAGACTATTATTCTTCTGCGCCGGGTTTTACTCAGCCGGTAGTTGATGAGGAGGAGGTGGACCCAGAGATTGCGGCTCAGAATGCCGAGTGGTTTGACAGGATGGGTCCACGGTTCGAGATTGTGGAGGGTGGCGGCTCTGGTTCGGGAGCCCAGGATGTAGATGCGTCTTTTGCTGAGGCCAGTCATGGCCAATTTGATACTACATCCTCTGATTTCACTGGATACTCTTGAGGCCGGAAACCCATGAGTATGATCCCTTTTAATCCAAATCTTCATCATATTTATATTTTCGCATGCATTTAGATAGTTGTATTATATCTTAGCTTAGTCATCCATTTAGTTGCATCCATTTAGGCTTGCATTAGAATTTAATTTTGTAACATATCGTCACATATTAGCCTTGCATCCATATAGCGTAGTTGCATTTTGTTTGGTGTCATTTTTAGACTTTCCCGTGGTTGGTACCCCCATGAGGGGCGTGCATTTATGCATTTTACCGCCACGACGAGACTCCGATATGGCACACTAGACTTTCCTGTGGGAGGTACCCCCATGAGAGGCTTGCATTTATGCACCTTACCACCGCAGCGAGACTCTAGATTAGCATATAGTGTAGTTTGCATTTACTTAGATCATGACATTGTATTATATCATTTTGCATTTAGTTTTAGGAATTTTATTTAGTTCATGCATTTACTTCGAGCTAACCCTCTTGTATATATTGTTCATATTGTGATTTCTCTTCAAAAATCAAAAACCCCAAAAACAAGTTTTTATTTTTCAAAATATTTAAAAACCCAAAAACATGTTATTTGCTTTGAATTCACCCCTCGCACCATGTAAATACCAAGTGTGGGGAGGGAATTCCCAAAAAATTGAAAAACCCAAAAAAAAAAAAAATTGTTTTGTTTTTCCTTTTCTTTTTTCTCTCCTTTCATATTTGAGTCACTTACTCGGGGACGAGTAAGACTTAAGTGTGGGGAGGATTTTATTTCTTTTGTATATATCGTTGATTTTTGAAAAAAGTTGAAAAATGCCTAAAAATCGAAAAATTTGAAAATTTTCCAAACAATATATGTTTAGATTAGTTTGTATATAGTTTATTTTGTATATATTGCCGTGTGTTTCTTTTTATCTCCATCCATAGGTGCACCCCACATCATATGAGGCACGAAAAAGGGAAAATGAAGACGCTTTGGTGAGACCTTTCCTATTTCCCTTCTCCCTTATCTCCTTTTCTTCTTATTTGAGGATGAGATGTGTTGATGACGATGTTGTGGATTTTGTTGATTGGCGTGTGTGCCACTTGTGTGCTGTTAGGAGATAGCATTAGCTTATGTGTCATATAGTCGGTTAGAGCATGTGCATTTAAGTTGTATATATGCTAGATTGAATCATGGCATATAGTTGCATTTAGAAAAATGTTTTAATAATTGTCTTTTTGGAAAACTTGTTGAATGTGCATAGTCCCTTTTTGCTACTTTTTTATTCATAAAGTGTTCATCTTAATCGTGGAATTTTAGACACCCTGGGTTGTGCATTTTTAGTGAGTTTTAACCCGTCTACTAATGCCGAGTCACGAGTTTGCGCTTATTCCACCTCGACAACCTCGATTGATGTGAATATTCCGATAGTAGAAAGAATTCTTAGGTGACCGTTCTTGCTATGCAACCAACCATGATTCATTGTTCTTCCACTTTTGCTCAAAAAAAAAAAAAAAAAAAAAAAAAAGGGGAAACAAATCAAACAAGCTGAAAATATTGAGTCAATTATCATCTTTTCTTGTTTTCGTCGAGGAAGTGCAAAACGGAACTTCTAGGGATTCTAGTGGGCCCATATCTAGGCCCCCTTTCGATGCCACTACGGTGGGGATACCCCTATTGTTGGTTCCGACCGCATGTCCTTGACGGAAACTGTGTGCTTTCATGCCAAAAATTGCAAACCAAAATGCAAATCAAAAAGAAAGAAAAAAAAAAGAAAGCAAAATGTGAAATGAAAAGTTTTGCAAGCACTTAGACTCAAATCTCAATTTCCTTTTATCCTTCTTGAATCATTTACCTTTGAAGTTGCATAGTGAGACGGGACGACCCTTGTGTCTCATTTATTTGAGAAACGTGAATTCCATATGCTATTGTGCTTGATAACGTCACGAGGATTTCATTTCCATCTTCGGGGTTCGAAATTTTCATTAGACTTGCACCGCTAGGAGGCGAATATTTTTCCATGCTTTATGATATTAGTGGCTTACAAGGATCATGCATTATTTAAACGGTTTTCCTTTTAGATATTTCCGTCACATGGATGCGGCATGTGATTTTTCTTTTGTTAGATGCATCTTTGTCGTGTTCTTACGTGTTTTTCATTTGGATGCGTCGAGGTTTTGAGCAAGCCCCTACTTGCCTTGCAAGGAAGTACTCTACCTCATGAGTATCTCGTTGTGAGTTGAAGGGACGGAGGAGGCCCGTTAATTGCCTACCGTCGGATATTATTAATAGTTTAGGTTGTAGCCTTAGTATTAGTGTAGTATTGAATAAGGGTACTTATGGGTCTCGATTTTTGTTACTTACTCGGGGACGAGTAAGTCTTAAGTGTGGGGAATTTTGATAAGCATTTAATTAGTCACGTTTTCCCCTCATTTTCGTCCCCATTTTGGTCCGTTTACACGGATTTGCGTGCCCTTGATTGCATTCTGCTTCCCGTTTTCCCGTGCTATGAATATCGGTCTTAATTTGTAGGATTTAAGGCGGAAATGAAGAAATCGGAGTAATAGGGTCTTGCATGAGTCGGGATTCGAAGATGAGATGAAGAAGTGAAGAATTGAGTCATCAGGTGGTCCAGGCCGGTCCCCAGACCGGCGGCCGGCCCACCGGCCCAGACCACCACTCTACAAATGAAAGAAGCTGAAAAGTGAAGAAAAGGCCCAGGTAGCGCCGGCCGGCCTACCGGCGGCCGGTCGACTACCCGGCCTACACCTACATCAGAAGCCATTGAGAGTCAAATGGTGCTCCAGGCCGGTGGGGGACCGGCGGCCGGTCGACCGGCCCAGACCCCCATTTTTCCATACTTAGTGAAATTTTGAGGATTTTGAAGACGGAGTTCCTGAAGTCACTGATGTGCTCCAGGCCGGTCAGAGGCCCGGCGGCCGGTCGACCTGCCGGGAACGCAACATCGCAAAATCCGCCTCTTCCTCTAATTTCTTCCTTAATTTCGAGATACCTATATATACCCCCCCTTATTATTTTGTAAGCAGTTTTGACATTCCTTTTAGCACAAAACCCTAGAAATTTGTAACCTAAATTAATCCCTAATTACCCTCCTAATATTTCCCTAATCTAGTTTAGTTTCTCATTTCAAGTTGTTGAATCTAGTCTTTCATTTCATTTTTGGGGTTTGTATTGAAGACTTGGGTGAAGACATTCCCCCTACTCATCAATATAAGTTTTGTTTGGTATAAAATCTCTCATCTTTTTTATTGTTTATGCAATTAATTTCCATTTCTAGTTTATAGTTCATCTTTGATTGTTATCTTTATTCTTCTCATAGCATAATGTTGATTGAACTCCCCCTTCCCTTTAGTGCTTTGATTCCCTTTACCATGTGTGAGTAGATTCTCCTCTAGGGTTTGGGGGGAGCCTAAGGGAGGATCATGTGGGGTATTAGGTTGGTTAATTAGTAAGTTTGTGGTAAATGATTTGGGTATTGCTCATATGAACACCAAGTGTTTGATGAAATGGGTGAACGAAAGTTGCCTTTTCATCAAACATGGTTTGATCTTCTCTTAAGCGACGGTGGTAGAGACGATTAGACTAAGTGTTCATATGGGGGATTTGAGACAAATGCGATAGCTTTGTTGATGA